>JAJOZX010000123.1:0-5000 GCA_023014485.1 Bathynomus jamesi | reverse complement strand
ACCTTTTGAGGTCTTCTTAAAGAAGGATAAGGTAAGCGCCAATATTTAGATTCTTCTTATAATTCTTTATGTGAATTGGGAACAATCTCAGTTATCAATTATATTAGAACCGTAACCAATCCGCAAACGGGCATTTAAATTTAATATCCGCTATGGACCGGATTACAAAATTTGATTTTGTAAACCGACTCAAACCGTTAAATATAAAATACTGTCTTTATATGAACTAAGCCTTATTACACATAAGATATATTTCCAAACCATTTAACCCTTAGACTACAAAATGGACCCACTTGGTAGTCTAAAGGTTAAACCATTAGAACTATGTCCAGACCCGCATTTAGTTGCCCGAATGATTGACAGAAAAATGTTAAAAAACATGAAACCAAAGTAGATTTCAATTAAATTAAATTGAAAATATCGTAAAATGGATTGTGGAAATAAATAACATTTATTACTAAATTCATTTACCTCATTTCTAAATTTTATTCTACTAAAAACACAAGATTTTGGTTCCTAAGGAAATGACATACGACTTTCCTTCTCAATACTTGTGAATAATCAAAATTTAAGCACAACAACAACAACAACAACAACAACAACAAAAACTACTACTACTACTACTACTACTACTACTACTACTACTTAGAATAAAATGGTATCTTTGGCATGAGTTTTATGCCCATTTGTCAACAAATTTCAAGGAAAGTTTTTAGGACAATCCAATTAAAATCTGGAAATACTTTTGAAATGAAGTTACTTTTGCGCTTTTCTTGTAATTTATTAATAAATATTTATTGAACCTTATTAAATATTTAAATTACTTATAAAAAATTGTATAAAAAAGGAATTGCCTCTTCAACTGAGTTGAAAACATGTTTAACACGTTAAGATCGTGTAAGGACTGAGTCACTATGTCTCACTTGACAATATCTCGTTTTGCTTCTGAAAATGTTTAACAACCAGCTGTTAATAATAAATATTTGATTGCATGCCAGTATGAAGTAATGGTGGTACCCAAAGCCGACGTAGAATGGATGGTGAACCTACGCAAATCCATCGCTCAACTCTTCCTCATCGAACCCATCAGAGGAAATGTCGGCTTCACGAACATGTTCAATACCAGAGATGTCTCTCATGAAGCTTTCACCATCCAAGAACCAACCCTCTTCGGCATCTGTTCCGTCGATTACACTCTCCATCCCATTGATTCTTCTGTAACGAGTGAGGACAAGAAGAACATCGATATCCTCTCCATATCCAATGATGAAGACTACCTCATGACCCGAACCATTAACTTCGATAAGTGCGATGACGAAGTTCGTGTCATGGTAATTACTTGATACTGTTTTAGTCTTATAAAAGATGAGTTATTGATTGAAACGTAAAGCTCAATTATTAGTGTTTCCATTTACTAGAAATTAATTTTACCAACAGCACTCGAGTATTAACCAGCTTGTCAATGTCTCCAAGACCCTGTTCGGAAATGTCGCGTCGAGATCTTCAGTAATGACTGTGAAATTGGTTAAGAAACTAGGAAGTTTCGTGATCCAAGAAGGAAATGTTCAGGGATACTTCTCCGTTAATCCTTTCGGTGTCTCAACCGACAAACTCATGTCTCTCACCAACCAGGTATTTAATTTTAGCTACGAATTAATAACAACTATACCAATATCTATATTTATTAGTAAACCCAGGAAAATAATGATAACAACTAATTTCGTTTTAGATTTTAAAGATGAGAAATGGTATATGTTACTCCATTTAATAATGATTTTAACTGAAAATTTCAGACATTAATTTTGCAAACGTCGTCACGAATTTCGAACAAATTTGTTGTCCCAAAACCAAATCGTTTCGTTGATACTTGGCTCATGGAAATTGCGACTCCTTTCTCTGCTCCTCAACAACCAGTTCATTTCGTCAACTATAAGGGCAACAGAGATGCGTCCTTCTCTCCTTTATTGGTCCCCAATGTTGTCACTGGAATTAACTTAAACCAAAGACACATTCAGAAGTTCCAGGTAAGTTTTCCAAATTTCTATTTGAACACGTTTTTAAACATTTGATGAGTGACGAGGCTATTAAAGTATGAGACTTGTAATGAACTAAAGTTAATATTGTCTTTTTACTACAATGACAGACTACCCTCGATAAATTGATAGAGGAAACTGCCGTTCTTATGCTTTCTGTTGGAGCTACTCCTCATGGTAAAATTACCCCAATGAGCACTGACGAAGGTAAAATCACAACCATGTTGGACACCGCTTTGTACGTGGTTCGCGGCGTTGATGTGCAGGGATTGGAACAACTTTTTGAGAAGTACTTCAACGACAACACCGAAGTGGGACAAATGAAATTGTAAGTTGACATTACTTTTATTTTAACTTAAGTATCATTCATGTTAAAATACTCAAAATGAACAAAATATATCCAGATGGAATATGAAATTCATGAACATTATTTAATATTAATTTCCAAATTTGTAAGTACAATAATTTTAAATTAATTAAAATTCTATAAAATAAAGAAAACAACTTAAAACGCATTTGAAACTGAAATATTTCTACTGAAAATGATAATCTGTGGAAAGCAATACTCATTAAATAAACTATTTACAGGAAAATGTTGATCGATGTTTGTGCGTCAAGCACTGCATTGGTTCCTATCAAAATGCTGTTGAATGAGATGCAAAAGCAGAGAATCACTCCAGAGAGAATTACTTCCATCTTCGTTACCTTCTCTAGCACCTTCATGGCAACACCTGCTCTTCCAGATCTCATGGTACTTTTTATCACATCACTAAGCATTGTAGTGTGATTTATTTAAAGTAATTTCATATGATAATATTTGTTGTAATGAAAAGAAAATACAATACAACTTTCTCGCTTCAGAGATTCGTGAAAAGCCTTGACATAGAAACTCATCCATTCATGACCACGAATGTTTGGATCAACTTCGCAACAGTCCTGAGGAAACTTTGCATCACGAAGGAAACAATCCCTTACCAAATCATGGAAGTGAACAGTGTGATGTGAGGATCATCACACAGGACTTCATTCCATTCCTTAAGGAAAAGTTCGATGTAAGTCGACGTCATATTTATGTTAGATTTTGTGTAGTATACTCGATAGCGTTGAACACGTCATATTGCGAAATTAAAAGGAAATGCATATTTTTTTTTAGTTTATCATTATTATACGTCCTATTTTTAGACCACGTACGATTCTTACAAACGATGCAGCATCGTCCAGTCTTTGGCTAATCTGAGATACCCGAAGCAGTGCACGTTATTTCTATCATCGCTACGGGCGACTATGATATCAGAGTAAGGGAAACTGCCATTTGGGCTCTCAAGTACCCCAAAGTTATGGAAGTCATGAAGAAGGATGACGTAAGCAAATTATCTCCATTAATTTATATGTAATTTGGACACGAATCGTCTGAATATATTTCATATTACCTCGCCTTTCGATATTTTGCAGTTTTTAAGAACAAAAACAAACAATGAAACAGAGTAACTTTGATTTCAGGTTTTCAACCTCCTCATGCCCATCGTTCCAACACAATGGAAGACCCAATCGTTCGTCAAAGCGCCATTATCGCCCTTCTTTCCTGGAAACCTTCTCCTTCATGGTGGTACGCATTGCGGCATCTACTGGAGAGAGCCCTCGAAGAGCGTCGCCTCTTTCATCTACTACTTGATTAAGAACAACTACTATGTAACTGAGCCAAAATACAGCCTAGAGTAAGTGTTCTCTTTCTTCAAAGTTAAAATGTTACGACGAAATACTTACTCTTCACTTTTATTAGTTAGTTTTAAAACTTTCCTCAAATTTAATGTTATGACAAAACATTTGAAGAATTCATGACTTGAACATAAATTGTGGTTTAGGAAACAGATGAATTTATCTTCAAATTGCATCTTTAACTTATTGTGTGTTTTACTTTCAGGTCGAGAATCGCGCATTTCGTTCTTCCTCTGACGAAGCCTATGCCACCATCCAGCACTTTCACCTACATTTATGGCAAATTGAACCCACAAGAATTCGTAGGTTTTATGTTTAGTTATATTTGAATAATAATGAAGTCTGTCAATTTATGACACAAAAGAAGAGGTGAGGACCACGTAATTAATTTAATTTTGTTTCAGTCGAGCACTTTCTTGAACACAGCAATTTTGATGGATGATGAATCTTCGTTGCCAAGGAACTTTACACTCATTTCGTCACCGATTTTGGGGGATTGAGAATCCCTATTATTGAGGTAATTTCTTCTATTATTTGTTCATTTCACAGAGAAAAAAAGAAAAAAAAGAAAAGCCGAACGATTTTAGAAAGGTCAAATTAACATTTTTACAGAATTTCTTTTCATGAACGAAAAAAAACTAATTTTTTATTTTTTACAAAAAGGCCGGACTTACTTCAGAGATTTTACCTGATTCTTCTGCTACAATGTTTGAGCACATTACAAGAATGATCCCCAATGAATTCAAAAATATTAGGACCGCCTCTAACAGGAGAGCAGGAAATATCTTCTCCGACATTAAGGTAAGAAAGAAAATTCCTTTCATTTTCATTCCGTTTCTTTTTGGAGTTTAATCAAACTTTTATCTTTGACACAAACAAAATTATCCTAACCCACCATCCAAAAATCAATTATTGATTTATTTATCACCGCAACAGAAACAGTTACACCCAAGTGAGTTGACAGATGAGAACTCGCACAGAGAATCCACTTTGTTTGTCCAACTCTTCGAAAATCTTCAGTTCATGGCTCCTTTGAATCCTAAGACTATTCCTATTCCATTTGAATCCGGTGAGTGTTTTTATAACAATTACACTGGTCAACACTCATTTTATTGCCAATCATATAGAGTGATTTTGGGGTAACTTTGTGGTGCTGATTCCGAATATGACATCGGTTTTGCTAGATTGGCTCTAATTTATGAGATAATTGGTACCCCATTGAAACACGTAAAAATGCAAAAAATTTAATGT
>JAJOZX010000122.1:2012500-2070149 GCA_023014485.1 Bathynomus jamesi | reverse complement strand
AACGGTCAGTCATCGAACACTCCTAACGATCAATTTGCTTTTAAAATCACGAACAGTGACTCATCAGGGACTCTTGATTATTCAGCTTTCAATATATATATATATATATATATATATATATATATATATACAGGGCGTCCCAAAAAAATGTATACACACTTTAAATAATTATAAAGGCAGTGTTTATTAAAATACATTTCATTTTCAAAATGTAATAGAATCTACAGACATTATTTAATTGTTTTGTCAACGCCTGTTTTCAAACTGACGTCCGTTCTGGTCCAGGCACTGCTGATAACGCGAAGCAATGGAATCGCAAACATCACGAAACATTTCGTTTGGTATTTGTGTGCATTCTCGTTCAATGGCTGCTCTCAATTCAGCGACTGTTGCAGGTTTTATAGCGTAGACTTTGTCTTTAAGTATCCCCATAAAAAAAAGTCTAGTGGTGTGAGGTCTGGTGAACGCGGAGGGTATTCTACGAAACCCCTTCGTCCAATCCACATCCACATCGTGCCAAGTACCACTCGCAATACTCCACTCTTCGGTCCGGATCATCTTCATTAATAGCATGGACTAATCTTGGAATGTAACTTTTCCATTGACAGCGCAAAATGCGTTGGACAGACGATTCTGAAATTCCTACCTCACGACTCGCTTGCCGCACAGATTTCTTGGACTTGGTGATACGTTTCCAGTACTCTTTCTTGCTTTGTGGGGCTTGTCGATGTCCGTGGTCTTCCGGAACGCTTCTTGTGGACATTCTGAACAGTTCCATCGGCTTCAAACTTATCTCTAATTCGAGTGATGGTAAGTCGCGTTGGTGGATCTGTTTGAAACTCCCTCCTAAACTGTCTTTGCACTTCAACTGCGTTTTCACACTTCCAGTAGCATTTTAGAATGAATTTCCTTTGTTCAGAGCTTAGTCTGACTGCCATTATTAATTCTAATGGGTTTAACTTGGAAAGAAAGAAACATCAATTGAGCTATCAGCTGTTAAAGTGTGCATACATTTTTTTGGGACGCCCTGTATATATGAGAGAGGAAAAAAGTATACATATTAAAGTATACGTACTGAAACCAATGCGAAAGAGTATCTATATATACAGTATACGCAGGCTCTCTCAGAGGTCCAGAGAGGCCCGGGCCACTTCCAGCTTTTGAGGCCCATAGCTAAACCCAATTAGTACCTTCACTGCAAAACATTATATTCAAACCTGAAAGTTTCTAAATTTGAGGCCCCCTTAAGCTTGAGGCCCAGGCCAAATGGCCCTCTTAGTCCCCCCTCTGATAGGCCTTGAGTATACGTATATACAGTATGTATATATATATATATATATATATATATATATGTGTGTGTGTGTGTGTTCCAGGGAATCTGTGTAACTAGGGATTTTATGAAATCCCTAAAATGTTCATGGATTTCATGTAAAGTTAAGTCGTGATATTTTCGTTAGTTTTATCGAAAATATCACGACTTAACCTAATCAATCGTTAAGGACGTACAGTTGAAAAAAAATGTTCATGGATTTCATGTAAAGTTAAGTCGTGATATTTTCGTTAGTTTTATCGAAAATATCACGACTTAACCTAATCAATCGTTAAGGACGTACAGTTGACCTAACCAAGGCATTGAATTAACCTAAACGGGCATTCATTTAACAGAGCATTCAATAATTTTCCCGTAGGTTTAACGAAAATATCACGACTTAACCTTACATGAAATCCCTGAACATTTTAGGGATTTCATTAAATCCCTAGTTACGCAGACTCCCTGTAACATATACAGTATATATATATATATATATATATATATATATATATATGAAAATTGTTTCACGAAAGTAACACGTGAATAATATTTATGATGAAAATAACCACAAAGGAAAGAGGAAACACAGAATGATGCTCAAGCGCTTTCGTCTAATGACATCCTCAGGAACACTGAAATGACAATTTCGAGACTATATATAGGTCACAAAAAAATAAAAATAAAATAGAAAAATACAAATTGTAGGAGGAGCATACAAATTTATAAAGAAAAACTACCAGAGTTTTAGCACTTTGGCCCCCTTGTCTAAATCCGTTCTGAACGAATTCAAAACAACAGGATCAAGCGAAAAAAGACCCTGGCTAATGTTAAAATTATTTGTAAGTTGTATAATGGCAGACTCAAGAATATTTCTACTAACAACGTTGCTTGAGTGAAACAAAACTGAAGCATTATTCCAATCAATACAGTGGGATAACTGAGAAATGGACGAAAAGGGCACTGGACGACTGTCCCGTGTCCCGTTCTAACGGAATATTGATGCTGTTTTACACGTGTGCAAATCTTTTCCGTCTGTCCAATGTAAAAGGAATCACACTGTTTACAACCAATTTTATAGATAATGCCCGAATTATTGGTAGGGCTATTTTTTACTATGATATTTATCACAATATTGTCATATGAAAATACTACATTAATATTCCAAAGTTTAAGTACATTAGCAATGCCTAAAAAGCCTGAGAAAAATGGAAGTACTAAAATATTCTTCGACAAAGTGCGAGGGTTATTATTCACATGATAGAAAGTTCGTTTTGCCTTGTTGAGACAAGATTAAAAAAAAAAGGTGAGTAACACAAATCACTTCCAATACTGTTGATTTTTTCTAATTCGGCATCCATGTATTCCGGACTGGTGATCCTAAGAACGCAGAGAAACATTGAAGAAAATATGACTTTCTTGATGGGGGTGTCATGTCCGGAGTAAAAGTGTATGTAGGACAAATTGTTTGTTTTTTCCGGTAAATACTAAACTTAAAACCTAGGCTTTCCCTGTGTACACGCACATCCACAAACGGGATTGAGTTGTTTTGTTCCACTTCTAAAGTAAACTGTTGGGTGGTATGGTGTAGTAGGTCCCTACTTCTTTGAGAATGAAACTGGAAAAGCAGTAACGGTAACGCAAAATTCATATGCTACAAAATTTCTAATTATCACAACTAATGAGTTTGTCCCGTAAAAGAAATAACTGCATTACTCCAGTTCACAGTGGTTTCAGCACGATGGAGCACCTCCACACACGGCGTGTGAAACTCGAAACCTTTTGAAGAAGCATTTTTCCGGGCGGCTAATCTCCCTTCATGAGCGAGTGGAATGGCCACCATACTCACCTGACCTCACACCCCTTGATTTTCTGTGGGGATATATAAAAGACAGGATCTATCTACCAAGCCTAAGACACTTGAAGACCTAAAGACCAAAGCCTGAGGTGATCAACAACATTAGTCCAGGCAATCTAGAGCAAAAATAGCTTCAACCTGGGCAAAATTGCCTCAGAAGCTTTCTAAACTGTTTCCAGCTCAGGAACCATTGCAGAATAACATATCCAAAATCTGACAAAATTGGACCCCGGGAACACCCCCAAAAATGAAATTCAAAATGGCGGACTGGCAGTTTCCTACGAAATACAATAAATTTTAATTTCGCTTTGTAGAGAGAGTTATGACGTTTTTCTTGATCAGTAAAATGTTTTAAAACACATTTTCGTTTCTAAATTAACCTATATGACACTAAAAATTGTATTAGGCGGCTAGTATTAAACTATGACGTCACGTAATGTAAATAAAATATACTGTATGGAGTGTATGTGAGAATGGACATTGCTACATCTTTATAAACTGATATCATATACAACTCTTTAATTCCTACTACCCACTATCAAATCTGCGTATTTGTGCTTGTCATTTTCTTTAAAACTGTTATTATGTACTCCTTTTAAATACTGCAACACAGTTTATTAATTTGTGTTTTCTGTTTCAGACTGACTCGGTGTACGGCTGACTCGGTGTGCGTCCGCCTTCAAGAATGCAGACCCCTGAAGAATTGTGCGTGATTTGTAAGGAGAAATTGGACAGCGGACAGGAAGTGGTTCACATCTCGCAAAAAGGAGCAGATGGTATAAATGCATCCAGCCGCAGCCGTGGAAGCGATGTTGTTGCAACAGCTGGAATAAGTGTTCACGTTGTATGTAGGAAAAGGTTTACGGATAAAAAGACCATTGAAATAAAGAAGCGACAGACCGCAGCCGAGGCAATACCAAGGAAAAGTGCTCGTTTTCATGAATACGCATTTTCCAGTGCTACTCACTGTTTGTTTTGTGATACCTTTGTGGACTTTTTTTCCAAACACAAACCAAAATCAGAGCATGTCAAAATAAGAACTACAGAGTTCTCCGAAACCATAAAAAGGTGCTGTGAAAGCCGCTGCGATGAATGGTCGTTTAATGTAAAAGGCCGTCTGGAGTATTATCTTCGTGATCTTCCTGCTGCAGATTGTGTCTACCATCACACCTGCAGCGTAAATTTTCGAAGTGGAAAAAACATTCCTCGCGCATACTCCTCCGACGATCATGATTCGAAGAAAGGGAGACCAACTAATGAAGAGCAACACCAAGCATTCCTTCAGACCTGTGCTTACCTGGAAGAGAATGATGATGAACAACTGTTGATTGGAGACCTAATTTCCAAAATGGAGGAATATCTTCAAGGAAGTCAGAGCTCTGTCTACGAACGCAGGCACATGAAGAGAAAGCTTTTAGAACGTTACGGAGACAAGATCATAATATCAAGTGAAAGTGGGAAGGCAGATGTAGTAACACTACGAGAGACAGCTAATGAAATTCTTATAGATTATCACAAAAAGTCGAAAGAATGTGATATAGATATAGAGCTACAGAAGATTTACCTAGTAGAAGCTGCTGCAAAAAATAATCAGAAGTGATATCAAGTCTGTCGACTCGCCTAGAAAAGATGTGTATCCATCTCCAAATGACATCACTGCAGAAAGTGCTCTTGATTACATTCCCAACAGTCTGAAATTGCTATTATCAAAAGCATTTGCGGGACAGGATGCTTCAAGAAAAATAGGTGCAATTGGGCAGAGCATTATGCAAGCAACCCGTCCTAGAGGATTACTATGTCCACTACAGATCGGTTTGTCGGTTCAGCTACACCACAACTTTAGGTCAAGGTACCTTATTGACGTTCTCCATCAGCTGGGTTACTGTTCGTCGTATGCAGAAGTAACAAGATTCGAAAGAAACGCGGCGCTGGCAAGTGGGTCTGGCTCTTTTACTGTTGATGAAAACACTGCAGTCCTTCTAGCAGCAGATAACGTCGATCATGATGTCTGCACTTTGGATGGGAAGAATACCTTTCATGGAATGGGTATGATTGCCGCAATAACTCCGAAGATCAAGATCCACCCTTCTATTCACAGGCGTAATGTTGGTGACAATGACATTAAGAAGATTGCAACCGTTGACATTAGGGAATATAGACACGCGAGAAGCATGTTGAGGGACATCTCATTCCGCGAACTTCCAGTACCCACTGCCACCATAAGTCGACTTAGTCTTCTCTGGCAGATATCTTCAGCAGAAAGATCAGGTCCAAGTTGGTCCGGAACAATGCAGGCAATTCACGGTGGATCAAGTGTCTCACATCCAGGTGTGGCGTCGATCACGTCCTTCCCATCATAGATATGTCGCCAACTGACATGACCTGCATATTTTCGACATTACTATATTTGAGCAAGATAGCACGCGATCAAAAAGTCCCATGCATTATTACCTTTGATCAGCCTTTGTTCTGGAAAGCTTCCCAAATCATCAATGAACAGAGAGACCTGCAGGACATTGTTTTAATGCTGGGATCATTTCACACTCTGATGAATCTTTTGGGAGCAGTCGGTACTCTTATGAATGGTTCAGGATTGTCTGAAGTACTTCAAGAAATATACGGACCAAATGCCGTGCAACACATGATGTCTGGAAAAGCTGTTTCAAGAGCGATACGTGGTCATATGATAGTAGATGCAGCTCTTAGTACCTTACTAGTCGCAGACGTTTTCCCTCGTAATGAAGATGGAACTCCTCATGACCTCCATAAGGAAGCTTGAGACCTGCTCGACGATGTTATGACCGCCAAACAATCAGTTGAGGATGTGGAATCTTCGAATGCATTGTCTCAGATTGCTACCACTTTGGATGCGAAGAAAACTGACCTACAATCTACTTCGCAAACAAGTCAACTCTGGTTGGAATATCAGCGAATAATCAACATTGCACGTTCCTTGATAACAGCAGACAGAACCGGCTCGTGGGATTTGCACTTGCAAGCTATGCTGGAGACCATCCCCATAATTGCAGCAGCCGGACATCACAATTACCTGAAATCGATATACCTGTACCTGCAGAAAATGTTAAGTTTGCCTTCTGAAAATCCAGCCGTTAACAAAATGTTCCAGGAAGGTAAGTTTGTGGTAAGAAGAAGCGACAGATTATGGGCCGGACTCGGCACAGACCTGGTGATAGAACAAGTACTAATGCGTTCCCTGAAAAGCAGAGGCGGACTGACACGCGGAAGTGGATTTACAGACATCCAAAGGACAACGTGGCTCTTTTCTATGCCTCTGTGTTCCACTTATAACTTAGCAATGCAGGAATACACCAGAGTTTTGTTGGAAAGTAGTGAACAGCACAAGGAAATGAGGGGAAGTAGACAAATCAGGGACAGTAATGACATGAAGAAAGTACTTGAACGTCTGGAATCCTTATCCCCATTCCATTCTACCTCGGGTCTCTGCAACATTGTAACAGGGCTAACTGCTGATCCTGGAGTTAACGTTCATCAATTGCATTCAATCGGTACGAACATTGTCGTAAAAATGATTGGGAAACAAGCCTTTACATATTCTGCCAAAAGATCTGACAAAGTGAAAACACTAGGATCTGCTTCTGCCGTTGTGATCACTGATGCTTCAGATATAGAAGTAGATCCTGCATACTGTTTCAGAGAATGATGACTGTTGCCACTGGCGGAGACATGAATCTTGATGTCATGGTTACGAACTGTGTGCATATCCTCCTGCATTGTTCGAATCACGAAGTATCTTGAGGAAACCCGATAAGTCTCAGCTAGCTCATGCAATAATCAAATACACTGACACTTTACGCATGGAAGAAGTTCAAGAAATTCAGTGCACAGACCAGTACGTATTGGATGGTGGATCTCTACTACATCGTGCTTCCTGGCGTCAAGATGAAACATATGACAGCATCGCCAACTCATATGCCGATTTCACTCTGAAAACATATGGAAAAGCAATCATTGGTTTTGATGGCTACAGCAGCTCTCCTACGATCAAGGACATGACCCACAGAAGACGCAGCACCAAGACAAGCAGAAATGTGAATCTCAGTCCAAGCATGAAGTTTATTGGCCAGAAGGAACACTTCTTGGCTAATGAAAACAACAAGCAAGCATTTATTTCCCTCGTAGGTGAGATGTTGAAGAAGCACGGTGTACTGTTCACAACGCAGATGGGGATGCTGATGTGGACATCGTTCGTGCAGCAGTTTCCTCATCAGAAAATGCAACTACAACAGTAATAGGGGAAGACACCGACTTGCTGATTCTCCTTCTGTACCATGCCAAGGACAGTGGTTTCAAGTTGTACTATCGCAGCGATATAAGACGGGGACCATCTCCTAATCCTGTGTATGATATTCTCAGCATTCAATCATTGTTAGGCAATGACATCTGCAAGTATCTCCTGTTTGTGCATGCTTTCACGGGCTGTGATAGCACATCCAGAATTTTTCGATCGGTAAAGCCAAAGCATTCGACACACTGATGAAGGTGGCTGAACTCCGTTCAGTTGCAAATACATTCTGTTCTGATTGTTGCCAACACTCTGACATTGAAGCCGCTGGAAGAAAGGCAATGCTTCTGTTGTATGGCTGCAAAACACTTGAATCCACTAACGCACTACGTCATCGAATGTTAGTTGAAAAGGTAGCTACAGCTAAATCTTTTGTTACACCCGAACGTTTGCCACCTACCGATGCGTCCACAAAGTACAACAGCTTTCGCACATACTTTCAAATACTAATCTGGAAGTCTACAGAAGAGAAGATCGATGCAGAACAGTGGGGTTGGTAGGTAAAGAATAATTCCTACTACCCTACAGCCTGCGACAAGCCACCAGCTCCAAATTATCTACTCAACATGATCCGCTGCTCCTGCAAGACGAAATGTGCTACTTCAAGATGTGGATGCAAGCGTAATGGAATGCCCTGTTCAGCCGCTTGTGGCGAGTGCCAAATCAGTGGTTGCGATAACAACCCAAGTACCGGTAATCTATCCGATGATAGTGATGAAGAGGATTAATTTCTGTATGTTTGTGACCAGGTATCACTTTTCTGTAATGAACATAACTTGAAACTGGGAAAAAAATAATTGTTGTATTATTGATTATAAAAATCTGTAAAAAGCTATATAACATTATATTTGCGTAATAACTGGTTGTGTTGTATATTGTTGAATTATTTAAAACATTACAACTGAAAGAAAAAGCATCAAATGTATCTCTATAAATAAAAGCGTAAATTATATATATTTTTTTTTCGTAGGAAACATCCAGTCCGCCATTTTGAATTTCATTTTTGGGGGTGTTCCCGGGGTCCAATTTTGTCGGATTTTGGATATGTTATTCGGCAATGGTTCCTGAGCTGGAAACAGTTTAGAAAGCTTCTGAAGCAATTTTGCCCAGGTCTAACTACAAATTGCCTGGACTACATCCCAATTGAGCTATTTCCAAAAATTATGTCAAACATTTGTGTAAGGTTGATTATTGTTAGAAAAAAATGGCTATTGAATTGAACATGTTTAATTAAGGTTAATAAACTCCTATGTCTTACATAGCCATTGCGGTTGTCTTTGTGTCTGGATTCCTTTCTTCAGCTCAGAACATTTATTTAGAAATAAGTGCACTTTCTGGTGACGCCTGGTATATACAAAACTCTTATTACACCTTAACATCTCATGGCCGAATGATTAAGTATAGCAGCTCGCAAAATTCGAAACTTCACTAACATCGGGTTCGAACTCCACTGAGATAAGGTAAATATATTTCTAATGTATTTAATCTTAAAACGTAAGTTGGTATTAGTATGTTATAATGTTCTTGATTAACAAAAATAATCACACACCAAATTCAATCCTCTTTCTAGCAGTTGCACTTTCACCTCTCTCGTCACTCCATCCATAAACAGATTAAACAGCCACGGAGACATCACACATCCTTGACGCACACTAGTACTTATATGAAACCAATCACTCGCTTCTTTATTTACTCTCACACATGCACTATTTCCATCATAGAAACTCTTCACTACATTCATGAGTCTACTGTCAACCCCATATATACTCAAGACCCACCACAGTGCTTCTCTATTCACTGTATCATACGCTTTCTCAAGAACCATAAAAGCCATGTATACCTTGCAATCCCTTTCACATGTTTTCTCAATCACTTGTCTCATTGCAAACATTTGATTCACACAGCCTCTTCCATCTTGGAACACTCTTTGCTCGTCACTCACCAAGCATTCTATAATACCACAACTCTTTCTATCACTATCTTATCATATACCTTCCCTACTGTAACTACCTTCCCTATAGACTTATACCTCTGTAATTCTTACATTCACACCTTTCATTTTATACAATGGAACAATTACAGTGGTCGATAAAATCGAACTTTTTCCCCTCATCAAAGATGTCTACACACTTTTCTAGACCAGTTTTGTACGGTGATTCCGAATCTGTTTTCAGTTTTCCTCTAGCACATCTAATTATCGAAATATGACTGGTGTTAATTTCAGCACAATTTATCGTAAAAGTACAACTTTATTCATAAAAAGAAACGTACACCAACCTAATAAGTAATGGTTTTGTTTAACCTCCTTCGCAACATCTGAGGTCACAGTGCGGAGGGGACCTACAGCTTTACGTGGGATCCGAACCACGCGTTGCTACATAGTCTGGACGCAGCGGACGGTCTCCCATCCAACTACTACCCAGACCCAATGTCGCTTAACTTCGCTGATCAACGAGAAGCGGTGTTACGACATTGGCTACGACGTAGCCCATACATCTACCTAAAAACGTTGCGAGTACCATTTTCTTTTGTAAACCTTGTCCGGATCGTCGCGGTACAGCATCCAGCAGTAGTCTGCCAGCATACTTTCGATTGATTTTCCGTTGACTGAATGTCTTGATGGAAGCGTTCCCCCTGTTCGTCACTCACCGCGCCAAGGTTGTCAGGAAAGAAATCTAGATGCGAATGTAAAAAATGTATTTTCAAGGACATGCGATAGCCCATTTCTTGATATGCATCGAACAGTTTTTGAACTCCATCTTTGTATGTGGGAGACTTGTGGTTACCCAAGAAACTTCCACAAATCCATTTGAAAGCCCGCCATGCTTTTAGTTCTAAGGCATTGAGGCTTTCTTCAAAGCCTTCATCCTACAGAACCTTCCTGATTTAGGGCCCCACAAAGATTCCCTCCTTCAATTTCGCGGCACTGATGTTTGCAAATTTCTCAACAAGGTATCGAAACCCTCTCGAATTCGCCTTACCCATCGCTTTCACAAAATTTTTCATTAAGCCGAGCTTAATGTGGAGAGGTGGCAGGAAAATCTTCTTTGGATCAACTAAAGGAACACACTGGACACTGCCCGTTCCTGGCTCGTATGTGCTTCTTTGATGCCAGTCACGTCTGACGTAATGATCCGCGGTAGCACGGTTGTCCCATAGCCATAGGAAACGACAGTATTTCGTGAACCCTCTTTGCATGCCCATTAACATACCAATGACTTTGAGATCACCATTGATTCCATTGATGAGTGCTGTATTCAGGGGTGCAGTGCTGCCGGAGCTCACCGGAGCGCCGCTCCAGCACCTCTGCAAGAGGAAGTTTGGAGGAATTACCATAACAAGCAACAAAAAAATTGTCTCCATTAATTATCAACAGTTTAGTGAGTGAGTGCAAACACGAAATACTTAGTCATCGTGTGGCATATATAGAAACAGGATAGGAAATGGCAGGCTTTTGTCAGGCCCACCAGAGCTCCGGCACCTATAAAATTGGCACTGCACCCCTGGAGCCTGTATTGGATTGCTTCGAGTAGTATATTCATGTTATCGTACGTCTCCTTTAGATGAACGGAGTGGGCGATCGGGATGGACGACTTTAAGTTCCCGTTATGCAGGAGAACCGCTTTCAAGCTTCGCTGTGAGGAATCAATGAAGAAGCGCCACTCAGATGGTGTGTGTACCTGTGACAAGTTCTCGAAAAGTCCATTGATATCATGGCAATAACAGAGCGGACCGTCTACTGTAAAGAATGTCGCCAAGTCATGGTTTCGTTTTCGATAGTGACACACTCGGACATTCTTCTCAAGTAAGTGTTTCTGCTTGAGTCTCGAGGAGAGACGTTCTGATTTCTCTTTGGAGAGGGCTAAGTCTCTAATGAGGTCATTCAACTCGTTTTGGGTAAGCCTCTCCGACTCCGATTGCTCTTCTTCAGGTGTGTAGTCAAGATCGGCCGAAGGTCCCGCATCTCCGCCAATCGCACCTTCGTCAGATTCCCTTTCGTCTTCTAAAGAATCGAGTCCATGCTGTGGAGGTACCGGAATCGGCATCGTGTCATCGTGAGGGATCGGTCTGATCGCGGAGTCTACGTTCAGATAAACGATGTTATGCTTGTTCTTCACGGAAAACCCATTTATGTTAACATTGCAAAAGTAACAATCGCCATGATGGTCTCTCGGCTCCCTCTATATCATGGGTATAGCGAACGGCATTGATTTTTTCCTTTGGTTCAACCAGTCACGTAATCCATTCGAACAAGCGGTACAGATAACATGCGGCGCCCCACGCATTTTCTTGGTCACCTAGTGGACAGCCGAAGTATAACAGGTAAGTTTCCCGAAGATCCATCGTGATTGTACGCCGTTGTGATTTAGTCGCGAACGAGCCGCACACATAACAGAAATTGTCGGGGGTGAGTTTTACACTTTCGAGGTATGATGATCGATGAGTAGATTGATGTAAATCACCTAAAAAAATATAATGTGTAAGTGGGCAACACAAAACAAAACAAAACACAACACAACTAGACATGTGACTGTTACGCCAAAGAATAAAAGGGTGTACATCTGCAACGTTTGCAAATTTGTGGCCAGCAACTGCTCTCACCTAAAATACCACAAGACATCCTGCGGAAAGCCTAAGTTGAAACGACAAAATGTCATACATGACGGTACAGAAACGGTAAAGCAAAAACTACACCTAAGCTGCAACGACAAAATAGTCAGCTACGTGTATAAAGGACGCATATTATATATTGTATATATAGTATTATATATTATATTATATATAGTTATATGCATATTATATATATTATTATATATTATATATAGTATTATATTATATACAGAGTAGGCCCTATATTATATTTATTATATATATTATGATCGGTCTCATCTCGAAAACTAGACGTGCTAGAGGAAAACCGAAAACAGATTTGGAATCAGTGTCCCAACAGCTATCTAGCCCAACCATAATTATATCTGATGAAAAATACTTGTTGGCCAGTGTTATCGTTTTCTGCCAGTCTTCAGGCACATTCCCATTTGTCCATGCACTCTGACATATGCACCACAACCACTCCAACCCTTTCAATCCCCCATACTTGATCATTTCCCCATATATTCCATCCACACCTGCCGCGAATCGCCGCTTTCACTTCAGCCATGGTTATGTTCTCAGACATTCTGTCACGCATCCTCCTCACACTGCCAAATCCTCTCATCTCTTCTATTCATCAAATTCTGAAATATTCCTTCGATTTTCATCGCTCTCTCAAACTTTCTTCCTTAGTTTCATCCCTGCACTTCCGTACTTCCTTCCAGAACAACTTCTATTCTCTACATGAGGATATTTTTGAAAAGGATATTTTTAAAACTTTATTTTTTTTTATTTTTAAAACTTTATTATTTTTTTTAATTTTTAAAATTTATTTGTGAAGTAGAAAATATTAAAAGGTATAATTTTCACTCTGCATAATTTAGTTGCTGAAGGACAAAGCCATTTGTCTTTAGTATGAAGTCATATGTTTTATCTTGAATTAATCTAAGAGCCCAGTAAAGCCTAAATCTTAAAAGGTTCAAATCAAATAAAGTAAATAGTATAATTGACAAGTGTTCATTGTACAGGGTGATCAAAAAGTAACGCAACCCATGGAGAAACGCACATAATTGATTTTTTCCTTCTGTTGCAGGTGGTGAATATATGAAAAAGATGAAATACACCTTGGAGCAGCGTATATTCATTGTCACGCAGTACACTCGCTCCAGAAGCTATGCCCAGACGCAGGAGGCCTTCACGGAAATGTATGGAAGAGGTGCTCCAAACAAATCCTCTATCAAGCGACTATACGACAAGTTTCAAGAGACAGGGAATGTCGATGACGTAACGAGAAGCGGTCGGCCGAAGGTGTTGACACAGGACAAGTTGATCGACGTGCAAGCTGCCTATACTCTGAGCCCCCGAAAGTCCCTGCGACGCCTTTCAAGCCAGTCCGGGCTCTCCTATGGCAGTGCCCACACCGCGGTGCGAAGATCATTGAAAATGTACCCCTACAAAATGCGTGCCGTCCATCAACTCCTGGCTCGAGACCATGAATCTCGCCAATCTTATTGTCGATGGTTTATGGAATTTGTAACGCCGGATGGGGAAGAACTGGATGATTGGTACTGGTCAGACGAGGCGTGGTTCCATCTTGATGGATACGTCAATGCACATAATAGTCGAGTATGGGCCACGGAAAACCCACATGAGCTGCATGAGTCACCTCTACACGCACAGAAAATTGGTGTCTGGTGTGCCATGTCACGTAGTCGCATCTTCATAACATTCTTCCAATACACAGTGAACGGTGGCCGGTACATAATGATGGTGGAAGAATTTGTCAACACCTTGCCGGCAGAGAGGTTGCAGAACACGTGGTTTCAACAGGACAATGCCACAGCCCATACAGCCAGAAACACCATGGCTTACTTGGAAACGTGTTTTCCAGGACGATTGATTTCACGTGGGTTGTGGCCAGCGCGATCTCCGGATTTATCGCCTCCCGACTTTTTCTTGTGGGGTTACCTGAAAGATGCCGCATATGTCACTCACCCGCACAGTATTCCAGAATTGCAGGCGATGATTCAGAAGTGTGTTGATGCAATTTCACAGGAAACGTTGCAAAGGGTCTTTAAGAACATGAATCGCCGTATCCACTTGTGTGAAGCACAGAACGGTGCCCACTTCCAGCACTTGCTCTGAAATAAATCGTTTTCCCATGGGTTGCGTTACTTTTTGATCACCCGTATTACTGTTAAACAGTAGAAATTGTAATATTTATTTTATAAATAAAGAATTTTTAATTTGAATTTGAATTTGAAATTTTAGTACCATCGAACTCTTTGACCTTAAATTTAACTGAGAAAAACGTGAAGTTTTCATGTCTGTCTAATATATCTTTAAACATAACGCACGTATTTGGAACACCTCCTGCCGGTAAACTTTTCCATCTGTGAAAAGGGTGTTCGCCACATTTGTTTGAAATCCTTTACCACGTACAGTACATTAAATTCGTTATGCCTTGTTACGTTTGTTATATCCAACTCAAAAAAGTGTTCTTATAATGCAGAGTATTAAAACCTTTTTAGAATTTAATTTTTTTAATACAACTGAATTAGAATTCGTCTCACAGACACTGCGTTTCAAACGAATACAAATCTAACGCCTGCAATCTACAGTGGCGATCATAAGTATTCGTACAGGGAAATATTTCGGCTATATTCATCTTTATTTTTTGTACCATGCATAGGATAGAGGAAAACTTTACCGTTCGTTTGGAAAAATTTAAGAGATAAAAAATAATTAGTTTAACTCCATCAAAGAATTTAAGGAAAATAATAATAACGTTAAAAAGCACAAATTTTCGTACATTTACTTACAAAATTATTGAATACGAGTACTTTGTGTGCCCACCTTTTTGCTCGAATGACATTACTGATTCGTTTTAGGTATTTTTCAACAAGGTTTCGACATCTCTCAGTAGAAATTTTAGCCCTTTCTTATAAAGAAAATTGTTGCAATTCATTTAGATTCGAGGGCTACGTCGTAGCCAATGTCGTAACACCGCTTCCCGTTGAATCAGCGAAGTTAAGCGACATTAGGTCGGATAGTAGTTGGTTGGAAGACCGTCCGCCGCGTCCAGACCAGTAGCGACACGTGGTTCGGATCCCACGTAAAGCTGTAGGTCCCCTCCGTCATATGTTGCGAAGGAGGTTAAACAAATCCAATCATCATTCAGATTCGAAAGATTTTTCTTGCGAACACCTTTTTTCAAATCAAACCATAAATTCTCAATTAAATTGAGATCTGGGCTTTGACTTGGGCCACTCAAGGAGCTTCAAATTTCATGGTGCTCTTACTTTTATGTTTTGAATCATTATCGTGTTGCGGTACCCAACTGCAACCCATTCGCAACTCCCGAACTGAAAGCAATACATTTTCTTCTAAACTTTCCTGATATTTCTTCGAATTCAAGATTCTATTGATGATAAGCTTTCCTGGACCAGAAGCACTAAAGCATCCTCAAAGAAGCAAACTACCACCACCACCACCACCATCACCACCACCACCACCACCATCACCACCACCACCATGTTTAACAGTAGGAATGGTGTTTCTTTTCCTCGAATGCAGTATTTGATTTTCGCCAAACATACTGCTGTTCGTTGTTCCCAAATATTTCAATTTTGGTCTCGTCTGTCCAGAGAACTTTCTTCCAGAGTACAAATCCACCATTTTGATGATACTTGGCGTACTTTAAACGAACTTCTTTGTGCACTTTTCGTAGTAGAGGTTTTCCTCGTGCAACTCCTCTATGCAGACCATTCTTTCTCAATTACGACGTACAGTGGAGGGATGGATATCGATCTTAGACAGACTCAATGTTTGGCAAATATCACCCGCATTCACTCGTGGATTCGCAGCAGCCATTCTTTCAATCCGTCTAGCTGTATGTTCTGAAATCTTGCAAAGTCGTCCGCACCTTGCTAGTTTTGATTGCTCCAAAACCTTTCCATTTCTTTATAACTGCAACAACCGTCGTAAATTAAATTCGAAGTTCTTCTCGTATATTCCTATAACTCTTTCCAGACTCATGTGCAGCAATAATAGATCTTTTAAGATTTGTAGACATCTATTTACCACGACGACTCATTGCTTACCCATGGCTTGTACAGTCATCTGTCTTCCATGAAAATTCACAAAGAAAATTCTATAATTCAGAAATGCTAACAGTTTCTAATCAATAAACAACCAACTACTGATAAAAAATTTAAATTCTTGGTGCCAAAGGTGGACACACAAAGTATCAAACAATTTTGTAAAAAAATGTACGAAATCTTTTGCATTTCAACTTTTTTTTTTATTTTGCTCAAATTCTTTGATGTTTTACATTATATGTTTGAGTTGAACTAATTTTTTTTATTTGTTAAAATTTTCCAAACGAACGATAAACTTTTCATAACTAGCGTATGCATGGTACAAAAGATAAGGACGAATACAACAGAAATATTTCTCTGTACGAATATTTATGAGCGCCATTGCATCTTCGTATGATATATTATAAAAGAATGGAATTAACTTCGTAAATCTATGTTGTATTCTTTTCAACCTGTTTATATCTTTACACATATAAAGAGACCAAAACTGAACCGCTTATTCTAAATGATGTCTTACGAGTGAGTTATATTACAATACAGTTACATCTTTTGATCTGTAATCAAAGTCTCCTGCAATGAAATACAAGATTTTATTTGGCTTTGCGCATGACTCTACGCACTGCTTGGCAGATTTCATATCCTTCATAACGATTATCCTTGTTTTTTTCTTCCGAAATGACGCCCTGGCTAAATCTATTCAGATTTTTGGCTTCTGAACCCCGCATTTAACACACCCACAGATTTTAATTGCCATTTCTATGCATGACCACTCTTCTCATTTGTTTAAATCGCCTTGAAGTATTATTCACTCTCCTCATTCTAATATCGTCTGCGAATTTCGAGATTGTTCTAAGTAAATTTCAGGATCTTTATGTATATAATAAACAAAACTGGACCCAATACCGACTCTTGGGGAATACCGTTTGTAACGCTAACTCGCCATGCAAATTCTTCACCGTTACTTACTACCTCTTGCTTTCCTCCTGTAAGCTAATTCTCAGTCGTGTTCATATTAGTGATGCACCGATACCTCAATTTTGCCGATACCGATTAATCGGCCGATACCAATTTGCCGATACCGATTAATCGGCATCATTTTAGAAAAATTATAAGTATAACCCAATGTAATGTATATTAATTAATATTATATTATTTATTATTTACTTTTATTTACTATAATAAAAACTTATTACTTAATTGGCAATGTGAGCTTGTTTTTTAATAAAAGTTTTTTATTGATACTCCAAAATATTATTCACTGAGAATATTCGAGAATTTTCTTTTTTCTTAGTTTTAAGAGAGTTTTAGATTGTTTTACAGCTTTTTATAGAATTCTAGAATATTTCAGAACCTTATGGAACTTTCTAGAAATGTCTTAGAATATTCTAGACGATTCCAGAACATTCTGGAATACTCCGGATTTGGGAGAAAATAGTACCTATATAAAGGATGGCAAATTATTTCCTTGGTTAGTTGTGGTTGTGTATAGCAAAAGCAAGTATCTACATGTGATTGTGATATTGTCTGTTGAGCCTTTTATGGTAGGCCAGGTAGTTCTTTTTTGAAGTTTTTTTTTTTTGCCATTTTGGATAATAATTTGAATAACAAATTGAAAGTGTTATTAAACTGGTTTTCTTAAGCTTAGCATTATTTATAACTGCTTGATCAGCTTGAATCATTCAAAATTATTTCAAATTTGTTTTTAAATTTATACATTTAAGATTGAATATTAGTATTGTTTGTTTAATATTATTTGGTTATTTACAACAAAAATAGGATCTTTTCCGTTTGACTGCCGCCATTGAAACATAATTAAACTTTTTGTATTTTGTATTTTAACTGAAATGTCTTGATGATACAAAATAAGTTACTTTATAAAAAAGCTTTTCTTAATTTCCCCTTCAAATTTTGTTTCTTATAAACAATTTTAATTACTTTCAAGATCCATGCTTAATTTTTAAGTTTTAATCGTGTACTCAGAAAAATAAGGGGATCACCTGAAGATCAGGGCCTCCAGCCTTCTTTAGTTAGCTTTATAAGGCTAACTAACAAAAATATCACGACCTAACCTAACCAGTCGTCAAGGTCGTACAGTTGACCTAACGATTGGTTAGGTTAGGTCGTGATATTTTCGTTAGTTAGCCTTATAAGGCTAAGTAAAGAAGGCTGGGGGCACTCACCTCTTATGTTTCAATGGCGGCAGACAAACGGAAAAGATCCCAAAAATATAGTATCCTATTTTATAACATTATAGCAAATAGAGCAAGCATCTACACGTGATTTTCTTGTTCCTTAAGGGAACAGGGAAACCTTGATAAGGTAGGGGAAATTTACGTTAGGTATAATAAAAAGTCCATACATAGCCTACATACATACAAATCCATACATACATACTGGTATAGATACTAAAATACATACTGATATAGTTACTAAAATATATTTTGATATACTGTAGTTACTAAAATATCGTACATACTGATATAGCTGTGTGAGTTAGTGATATGTGTTATGTGGAATTGGCAATCTAGTTCTTATAATGGCAGTTGTGATTGTGGTCTGATATAATTGGGTGTTTTCCGGTTTGTCTTTTATATTTCAATATACATATCGCTACGGTTTTACCTGTAACTGTATAACGGGAACCATAACAATAGCTAATAAATACGTTCTGATATGTAGTTACTAAAATACAGTACTAATATAAATTAGTTAGTTTATTTATTTCTTCACTCATCCTATCATTCACTTCTAGCTTAGAATTTCTCCATTTTGACAGGAACTGAAGTTAAGTTGTATCAGAATAGTTGAAAACCCCCTCAAATATTCTATAAAAGAAAATTATCAAAAATTCTCGGTTCAGAGAATATTCTCCTAAAGATTATTCCCGAGAATTTTACAACACTAATATGAGCTATGTCTAAATCTTCCAAAACCAGCCCAATTTGGGATTTTTTTTGCCATCTGTTCAGAAGATAATAGCAAAGCAAAGTGTAAAGTATGTGGTGTGCTTATATCCAGAGGAGGAAAGGAAGCACATAAAATGACTACATCAAACCTCAGAAGCCATCTTAAGTCTCAGCACAAAGCTCTTTTTAACAAACTTGAAGCTCTCAACAAGCAACAGCATCCAGTAAAAACATCACTAACAAGTCAAAGCATACTCATGTCCACTTTTCTGTCAAAGAAAGTTACTGATTCTCCAAGTGACGAATCATCAAATAAAGATAGAAAAACTGAGATAGTTTCGTTGGAAAAACCAGGCCCCTCCAATAGGAAATCATCAGAAGAAACTATATCAGAATTTGAACATGTAGAACCAGAAGTACATGAACTACAATCATCAGACAGCAAGTTAACAAGTCAAGATAAAACTCTGTTACAACCATCATTGGAGAATCTACTGGAAAAGAAAAAGAAATGGGCAGTCAATGATAATAGAGCTAGAGTTATTACTTTGAAGATTGGAGAAATGATCTGCTACGATCTGCAACCCTATTCAGTTGTAGAAGACATTGGCTTTAAAAATTTGATAAGCCATCTTGAGCCTAGATACATTATACCATCGAGAAAGCATTTTGCAGAAAGTGTCATCCCCTTCATTTACCAAAAATTGGAAACTACTCTACGTACCAAGCTTGATAATGCGTCATATGTCAGCCTTACTACAGATGGATGGACGGCTAGTCATAGTCTGCATTCGTTTTATAGCTTAACAGCCGACTGGATAAATGAGGAGTTTGGACCTGAGCAAGCTGTTCTACAAATGCCCCATTTTGAAGGCTCACATACTGGAGTTAAAATAGCAAAGTTTTTAACGGACTCCCTCAAAAAATGGAACAACAATAAGGAAAAGATACAGATGATCGTAACCGATAATGCGGCAAATATGAAAGTTGCTATTAGAGAGAGTGGCCTAGAAGACTCCTCATTTTGTTATGTTATACATACACTTCAATTATGCATACAAGATAAAGTTATTAAAGAACAAAGAAGCGTAAAGGACATGCTTGCGGTTGTACGAAATTTGGCAACTCATTTCCATCACTCTAGTTCAGCACGAGATGCTTTAAAGGAAATACAAAATAAAATTAAATTACCGCAGCATGCTATCATCCAAGACGTATCAACTAGGTGGAATAGCACCTATTATATGCTAGCACGCATTGTTGAGCAAAAGAAAGCAATAATCCTATATTGTATAGGGAAAAAGCATACTTGCTTAACAGATGACCAATGAGAGCTTGCCGAAACACTTGTCATGGTTCTCAAACAGTTTGAAGTAGCGACCAAAGAGATGAGCTTTGCAGATGCATTAATTTCTCAAGTCATTCCTTTTATTGTATCAATGGAAAAATATCTGGATTTTGCTGTGACAAATGTCAAAGGTATTCAAACCATTCTTGAGGAAGTCAGAGGTAGTTTTAAAGAAAGATTTAACAAGTATAAAGAAGAATCTAAACTAATCCTAGCAACAGTACTCGATCTACGGTTCAAAATGAAATATTTTGTTACATCAGAAGAAAGGAGAGACCCCTAACAGAACTATATAATGCTTCAGACAAATTTGCAAAACCAAAAACTGATGGTAAGTCAAATAATATTTATTTTATTCTTATTTTCCAGATTACAATTTTATTTTCATAATTTTTTTTAAAAATTGATTCTAGGGTTTAGGATATTAACTTTTTAACTCAGTCAGTAGTTATTTTCATTAGTCAAAATACCTATTCATTGTTATTTAAAATAAATAGATCTAATGTTCCTTCAAAATTAGTTCATCTATTTCCTTATTTTTTAAATTACAAAGTAAACTGGTGCACTAAAGTGATTTATTCTTATTGGCAAAGTTGATTTTTTTCAGATTTAAACTAAAATCTCAAAAAAAAAAAAATCATTAGGTTTTATGACATAGTTACCAGTGTTGTATGAACTTTAATAGCTATACTTAAATTACAGAATACAGCACAAGTTTAACTGACTAAGAGTTTTCAGACTCTGGTTCTACTGCTTCTGGATCAGATGCTGAGTCGAGAACCTCAAGTTCACCCTTAAAAAAGCTAAGAATGCAAGATGATATATATAAATTTTTGAAGAGGGGGAAAGCAACTTGGAACAGTCAAAAAGGGTTAAAAAAAGTCGAAATCAATCCACAAACAACTTATTAAAGATAAAATAGTTAGCAACTTTTTTTTTAGGTGACTTTATATTTAAATTATTTCTGTAATGTAACGTAACATTGCATGATTGCATGTATTTTCTACTTATTTCAGGAAAGAAGAAGTTGATTTCTACCTATCACTTCCTGCAATAGCAAAGAAAGAATGTCCATTTCATTGGTGGAACAATTATGATATGGGCAAACATGGAAAGAAATCAACAGAAAATGAACAACAGCTAACTACACTCTGCAAAATGGTCAAAAAATATCTCTGCGCTCCTCCCTCTTCAGTTTATAGTGAAAGATTGTTCAGCACAGGAGGAAATATCTACGAATCCAAGAGAAACAAATTAACGCCCGAACATGGGGAACAATTGGCATTAATTCATTGTAACATGAAATTTTTAAAATAAAAAAAAAAAATTTTCCAACACTTCAAGCAGCTGTAAGGAATATATTGAATAAATAAACCATTTTAAAAAGTTAATTTTTAGTTATTTTAAGGAAAATATTTTTATATGAAGATAGCTACCATAGCTAGCTACTTTGAAGAATTTGATTGTTTTTTACCAGGATGTGTGTTTTCAATAAAGCTTCATTTCGGTGTTGTCTTAATCATTTATGTTTGGTTAATGAAGTTTATTTCGGTTGAAATAAGGTAGTTTTTTGCTAAAAATTTTGTCTTCTATACATGCGACTCAGTGTAAAATGATTTTGATGTTCCTAACTGCTGGATTTAAAAAAAGAGACACAAAAGGTTAAAGTTTTGTGATTTAGTGGTAAAAACTAGAAACAATTTTAATTATAGTTTTAAGAATGTCGCATCAGCAAAAAAATAATTTCCCATTTGGTGGCCCAATTCGCCCCAGTCGACGCTACCTATGCCAAGCTTGCCGATACCGATTAATCGGCCGATATTAAGAAAATAATCGGCATGCCAGGTGCCGATACAGATTAATCGGTGCATCCCTACCTAGTTCATATACAGGGTGTACACAAATGATCTTTACAACTTCTCTCTCAAATAAAAATAATAGGAATGAGGTACACATATCGTTTTTGCGCCATCTGTGAGAGAAAGTAATAGTTTCACGTGGTAGGTGTCATATGTCAGATTATTGTACAGTGTGTACACAAATTACGAAATTAGTACGAAATTCTCTTAACACGCATTTCCCAAATCGGTGGGTTGGCTGAGGGGAGGGGCCCATCTCTTGGCCGGCCAGATCACCAGACAATTTAGTGCTTGCATAATACCGAAAATTTTCAATACCGGTATTTGGAGGCAATTATGCTAATCCCGGTATTGATACCGGTATTATGAAAAAAATAATTTATTTTGATTTATTATGGTGCCACCCTACCAACCCTCCCACAAGTCTGAGGGACTTGCAGTACTCACCATATTTACTATAAATTAATGACCCAACTCCAAATAGATGGCATTCTATTCGAAAAAGTTTATACAGTAAATTACTAAATTGTAATAAAAATATTATTTGAATTTTTTTTAGCATATTATTATACAACTACTGGGGTAGATAGAAATTATTAGTATCTAAATATTTATTTCTTAGTTTGATTTTGAAAGTATGCTTTGAGGAAACAAAGAGCATCTAGGGATTGTTCAGATAGACTTGATCTCAGTTTCGTCAGAAATAGGCCTGCAGCAGAAAAGGCTCTTTCTGATTCTGCACTTGTAGGTTTAATTGAAAGCAGTGCCTTGTACAGCTTCTCTAAATTCTCACTTCTCTGTAAAGTAACTTCCAAGCTTTTAAATTCATTAGTAACATCAAAATCAATGGAATTTTTTTAGATGGCACTTTTCCTAGTTTGTCCATTTCTTGCACGTATTCACTCAGTAATGAATCTGCTTCCACTTCAGTCTTATTTGCAGCTACATTTTCAGGGTTACATGGAAATTCCTGTTCTTCCATTTCTATCTCCAAATCAACCACATTCTTAGGGAAAAGTCTTTTATGGAGCCTTTCTGCAGTTCTTTTGAGAACTAATTTTGATGGAACAGAAAAACTTTCCTCTTCTTGAACTTTTAAAACTTCGGGATTATGAAGATATTTGATTAAACCTACAATGTCTTGCTGTCTTCTTGAAATGTAACGATTTCTAAGACAATCTTTTAACTCTTTTGCTATTGGATTATTTTTCTCTCCTAGTTTCTTTGAAATAAATTTCAATGATGATTCAGCTGTCAGGAGTGATGCATCTTTCGAGCATAACCCTTTAAGAATTATTTCAACAGGACGTAAGGTGTCATATTTCAACAGGACGTAAGGTGTCATAAAGGTTTTCAATAATTTCCCACTCTGTTGAAGAAATGGCTACAGTTGAATGAATCACTCTTAAGGCTAGTGCAATAAATAGTTTTCTTTGATAGAAAGGAATAGAAAACGAAAAAAAGAGGTTAACTGGAAAATACCCCGAAACTTTTTTTTTCTCCGAATCCTCCAAAAACAGTTTATTTGCTCATCGGAGGACTAAATTGCCTAAATTTTACTATAGCAATTTTTCTCAATACCGAAAACCTATAATATCGGTATCGGTATTATTTGTACTTCTTCAATACCGGTATTAATACCGGTATTTCAATACCGGTTTTAACCCCTACCAGACATAACACCCCGTGACTTTTTTCTTTGGGGTTATGTAAAAGACTGCGTGTACGCAACTCCAGTGGCTAACATCGACGATTTAAAGACCAGAATGGCTGCTGCCGTTGCAAGAGTTGACGTTGAAATGTTGCAGCGTACATGGATGGAGCTAGAATACCGTTTGGACGTCTTACGTATGACAAATGGTGCCCATGTTGAGTGTGTTTGAGGTTAAGTGAAACTTTATTACTTTCTCTCTTAGATAGCGCAAAAACGGTACGTGTACCTCGTTTTCTAATATTTTTATTTGAGAGAGAAGTTGTAAAGATAATTTGTGTACATCCTGTACATTACTTCTTCTAGTGCCTTAACTTTAACTATTGGGTGTTTTTAAGGTACGGTGTCGAATCATTTTGAAAATGTAGATATAGTACAGCAATCTCCCTATTGGAAGATATCAGTTAAAAATTATTATTTTGGCGAAAACAGTGTTGTCCATTTTCTTATATGTAAGTTACGACTCTGTAAATAATCCACTATAACAGTCATAAAATGCTTGACCAGTAGTTTGGCCGATTATAGTCAAACTAACTGGTCTATACACTCTACACCTGTCCGCTGTGGGTACTTAGATCTGGGAGGTAAAAAAATAAATAAATAAAGACTAAACTTAACTATAAAACATAACGTACTTCATGGGTACATATATACTAGGTGGATAGTAGATAGAGAGTAACTGCAACAGTTATCTTCTTGACAAGCGGTGTCCTCTGAAACTAAATGAAAAATATGTAAAGTACACTTTCAGGAATTAAAGAAAACCTTTTAGTTTACTCTCACTGCACTTTCGATATACCAAATTATTATTTACATACTTTATATCCAGAGTACATTCAGTCAATTTTTATTTTGGGTTCTAAAGTACACACAGTGGACAGTTTATATAATAGTCTCCTGGTCATTTTTATTCCTTTATATAAAGATTGGTGATAAGTTTTATTGACTATCTTTGACTTACTGATTTTGAGCTCGTCTATGTAATGCAACATTTTTCTTCATAAACTGTTATATAACAAAATATTACGTCATCGTTGAAATTTAGTATTTCCCTAGTTAATAATAATAATAATAATAATAATATGGGAAGAAGTAGATGATAATAAAATATTATTACTATTATTATTATTATTATTATCACTATTACTATTACTTTATTTTAAACACTAAATGCGCAAAAAAAAATGCTATATATAACAGTAGTCATTACAGAAACAGAGCAATATAGTTCAACGTATAATTACTTCTTTTTACTTATCATCGTTAGCACGCAAAAAAAAGGGTTAGTCATTAGTTGTATTTACAATTCAAGCAATTATATCGCCAATCACGCTATAAATACACTATACAAGAAATATATGAAACTTAAGTCGTGGGACAAAATTCAAATGTGCGTGTTCCATCATATATGAACCTTGGTTAAACCTTGGTTTTGCTTCCGCCCGAATTGTTCATTCTGATGAAGGTCAAGCTTGTTGTTCTATTTTAGACTACCAATTTAACGTGGAATCCGAAATACGACCCACCACGGGTTGTCAGAAATTACAAAATCCTCTCCCGGACTCGATCTCAAGACCTTGCGATCAGCAGCCCAGCTTCTTAACCACAAGTTTACCCAGAGTTCCTATTTATCTACCAAACAAATTTTATTGTATGGAAGGATGAACAGCTGGGTTTGCCGGGGCTGGTAGTCAGCGATGGTAACCACTATACTACCGAAGCGCATATATATATATATATATATATAAGGGGTTCCAAAAAACCTTAGCCCCCCCATTTGCAGCTTACATGTTTACTTATATCGAAATAGTTTTTAGTGATTATAAAAATATATAAAATTCTTTATTTATTGCAGGTATTAAAATTACTCTAGCTGGTAAAGTGATAATATAATGGCTTTTCAATTAATTGGTGATTCGGAGATGCAACGTGTGATAGATCGCATACGAGCAATAACATTTCGGGAAGCTCGTGATGCTGGAGCCACCTTTATAACACATTCATGGGTTGCCAAAAAGTTGCGAAGAAGTGAGGACTTTGTCAAAAGAAATTGGAATAAAACTTTGGATGAATGTGAAATGGATACAACCAAATCTGGGCGCCCAAATTTGCCACTCTCTCAGGAAACAAAAGACATCATTGAAAGCGGTACGCGTAAGCGGAAAAACAGCTGTGCTAGACTTTCTAGAGATCGAAGTGTTGAGAGGAAAGATCGTTAGTGGTGAGATCATTCGACTGTACCGTCATAGGCAAGGTTTAAAGCCTTGGCATGAACTTTCAAAGCCAAGAAAAACTCAACTTAACATCGATGACAGAATGTGGTTTGCCCATTATCTTGAAGATTGGGATGTGGATGATTTCATGCATTTAGCTGTCTCCGATGAATTTTTTGTTTACGTAACACGTCGGCCTAACTACCAAAATGATCGAGTGTGGGCCACAACACCAGATGAAATCGATGACAATGAACATTATCGCGAATTATTAAAAAGTCCAGACTGTGTTGGCGTATTTGTTTTGTTCACTGCAAAGAAGCTCATGTGGGTGCTGAAGCCAAATGGTCAGAGTTGGGATGGACAGTATTTTCGTGGTATTATTCTATCCCAGCATGTCATTCCTTTTCTAAGAAACCCAAACAATGTTATGGATGTCGATCAGGTCACACTTCTGCACGATAAGGCCCCCTGCTTTAAGGCATTAGCCACTCAACAGTTGTTGCGGAACCATGAGATCGATTTCTTTGGAAATGAATAATGGCCAGGAAGTTCTCCTGACCTGAACGTCTGTGAACACATTGGATCAGTTATAAAGGACAGGATTGAATGTCTCTTGTTTCAAGAACCTGCAGCAAATCGATTTTCGAAGGATACAATGACGCAACACATTGAAACTGTTTTAGCAAATTTGCGTAACGATCAAGATCTATTCACGTCACTTTTGGCAAGCTACCCAAAGCGAATTCAGGCTGTCTTGGAAGCCAATTAGAGGCAGCACTATGAAACAGACATGCCAGTTCAAGTAGCTCAAGTATGCACCTGTTTAATACACACTTATCCTACCACTAAGGTGGCTGACATGATACTGGAGGCCGGAGGGGGTATAGCAAGGAATTTTGTGGCAAGTAATGACGCATTATATTGCACAATTTTGATGGCCTTGAGCGACCTCTAAATATTAATATTTTCTCATGAAACTCATAAACAGTGTTTTTGTATCCCCTGTCACATTTCTAGAGGGTCAGACCGAAACATTTTGATGTTTAATTTTTCACCATATAAACAAGGACCACTCTAATACAGGGTGAGTCAAAAGTAGCGCCCGATTTCTGTTTTTTCGGCTGCAATTGTGCATCGATCACGAGGGAGGGCACTTTGAAAATTGCAAGTAAAACAGCTTGGTACAGTTCCGTAATAATTTTCCCCCGAATAAATGGTTAGATAAACATGTCATTCATTTATTTCTACCTTCTTGTACACTGTAATACAAATGGCAAACAAACAATCAACTGACAGAAATCGGGCGCTACTTTTGACTCACCCTGTATATATATATATATATATATATATATATATATATATATATATATATAATAAAGGCCCGGATTTAGCTATAGGCGAACTAGGCGATCGCCTAGGGCCTCGCGCCAAAGGGGGCCTCGCTCAAGCCGTTTTGCGCGTTCTGTTCAAGTGATATTAATGATTTAGAACTCTATGAAGAACTTAAAGTACTTTGCAGGTTTATACCTGAGAAAACAGATCTCGGAAATGCCCTTGTTTATATAGTGCAAAAACAACTAAGTGAGATTTATCCTAATGTTTATGTTGCACTTCGAATAGTAAGCACACCGGACAAAAAATTAGTCACCACTCTCAGAATGTACGTAATAACGTGTGACGGCGCCTCTGGCCTTGATAACCGCACGAATCCGGCGAGGCAGAGACTCTACGAGGTTGTGCATGTACTGAACATCGATTTGCTGCCACTCGTTCATCAGCCGGTCCCGAAGTTCCGCCAGAGTCCGTGGGTGTCTATTCCTGCGCTTCACTTTCTGTTTCCAGCCTGAACAACACCTTCGACGCATTCAGGATTAAAGGCTTCATTGGACCTGCGATGTACTCGTCGCCTCCCATCATTGGAGAACAAACAAAAACGGGACTCATCGGACCAAATTACACGTTTCCAATCTGCCGCAGTCCGGTTTTTGTGCCTCTGAGCCCATTTATAACGTGCCAATTTGTGACTTGCTGTTAACAGCGGCCTCTTCCGTGGTACCCTGCTCCAGATGTCCATCGCATGCAGTTCTCGTCGCAATGTCCGTTCGGAAATTGGTCGCTGGAGAACCTCATTGGTTTCTTGGAGCAATTGTTCTCTGGTTTGAAAACGATTTGCAGTTACTAGACGAGAAACATGGCGACGGCCCCTATTGTCGAGAATTGTTTTCCGGCCACAGTTACGCCGTCGATTGTCAGTTGATTGCGAACTACACCACTCTTTGTAAACTCGCTGGACAGTACGCGTTGACACACCAACAAATTGGGCTACTTCAGACATTTTGTGTCCGTGGGCTCTGCCAAACACGATGGCTCCTTTTTGCCACTGAGTAACGTCTGCCTCACGACCCATTTTGCAGACTATATCCAACACACACTTTGTTCTTCACCACCTCACGAAACAGATCCGATCCTGTGTGCTACGTCACCGCTACTTGTCACTTACCAATGCTACATCAGCGCCCTCTGTGTGACCTTGAACTTCCTACTATCGGTGCTATTAGGGGTGACTAATTTTTTGTCCGGTGTGCTTATTAACCATCCCAGTTACTGTTGCTTCGGCTGAAAGAAGTTTCTCGCGTCTCAAACTTATTAAAACATATTTGCGTTCCACCATGTCTCAAGCGAGATTGCAATCATTAGCTATGTTATCAACAGAAAATGATATAACAAATTCATTAGATTATTCTCAATTAATTGAAGAGTTTAGCTCGAAGAAAAGTAGAAAAGCATTGCTGTAATATTCAAGGAGCATCTGAACCAAATATTAAAGCACTAATATTTAGCCTGATAAGTCGATCGCTCACTATTATAAAAAATGAAATGTCAACATCTCTTATACATCACATATGAAAAACGTTTGTATACTATGGAAAGTCATTACCTATAATATTATATAAATCTTAGAAATCATTGTCTTATAGTTTCGATACAAATCTTGATTCATATTATAATTTATACTTATTTGTATGGTTTATTTATATTTCTTATACAATTTCCATGCGTGATTATTTTGTTTTGGTTTAATTTTTAAGTGCTGGCATAGTTCTGTCTATGCGTGATTCTAATATTGCTGGTATAGTACCGATAATTAAGTCCATATTTTCATATATATAGGCCTAGGGCCTCGCAATTTCTAGATCTGCCTAGGGCCTCGCAACTTCTAGATCCGGCCCTGTATATATATATATACACACACACACACACACACACACACACATATATATATATGTGTGTGTGTGTGTGTTGTGTGTGTATATACTATATGCGTTCCGGTGGTGTAGTGATTACCATCGCTGACTACGAATCCATCGGACCCGGGATCGAAACCCGGTGACGGCAGGCGGTGCTTAGCAAAACCCAGCTGTTCATCTTTCCACACAATAAAAAAAAATTGATTGGTAGATAAATGTGTATCCTGGGTAGACTTGCGATTAAGACGCTGGGATGCTGATCGGGAGGTCGTGAGATCGAGTCCGAGCGAGGACTTTGTAATTTCTGACAGCCCATGGTGGGGTGCAGTTCGGATTCTACAGATCTACAGAAGCTAAGGCTAACAACAGAGCTGGGCAATAAATACATTGAATGTATTTAAATACTAAATACTAAATACATGGGAGAAATGTATTTAAATACTAAATACTAAATACATTTTACGAATGTATTTAGATACTAAATACAAAATACATCAATTGTATTTAAATACATTTGTAAATACATTTTAAATACATACAAATTTGCTTGTTGAAGCCATGACACGCACACGATAAAGAAATCAACCGCTTTCGACTAAGAGTGGCACACAACTGATTGAACTGACACGTTGAAACATGAACCATGCTGTACTACACTGTCGACGCGTCGTACTGTGCTAGTACAGAACGTGTATTAAACCAGTAAAAGTATTTACATTTTTATATTTTGAGTATTTAAATACAATGTATTTAAATACTCATTGAAGTATTTAAATACTATATTTAAATACATGAAAAACAATGTATTTATAAATACAGTTCTAAATACACAAATGTATTTAAATACGTATTTAAATACAAATGTATTTAAATACTGCCCAGCTCTGGCTAACAAAGACCCTAAGATCCACTCTAAGGTTAGCCTGAGAGAAAGAAGAGAGTAGGGGGTTAAAAGAAGAGAATAGGGAGTTAAAAGAAGAGTTAAGGGGTGAAGTCAGTAGCAAAACAGCATTCGTTGGTTAACATTCATTCAGAAAAAGAGAGAGAAAGACTCACCATCATCATCCGCCAGCCACTGCCGACAAGTCGGCGGAAAAATAGTCGAAGAAAATAGGAAAGGGGTGAAATTTTGGGGCCTCTTTGCGAGTAACCCGGTGCCCACGTTGGGCTTTCCATCACGAAAAAGAAAAAACTATAGTATTTGTCATTTATTATTACTTATTCGAACTACTGTATAGTGGATGTAATTTCCCAGAAGAGTTCCTTGTTCCATGCACGGTTTGTGTTTAACATATAAGCAGTGGTGTAGTGCTGTGGGAACGCGTGGGAACGGCGTTCCCTTACTTTTTTTGGTAGACGGAACGGCGTTCCCTCACTATTTCAAATAAATCCGAACTTACAAATCTCTAACGTCATGAAATTTTAATTCCCACCCCTAGAAGAAATATGTGAAAGAATCATTAACTGTTTCATTTCTTTTAGCTTCGACTGAGGCAATGCTAGCCTATAAAGATCTGGTGAAACAGTCACCACGGCGTACCAGTTGTTAACTTTTTTTTAGTTAATCATTCCAGTTGTTAGCTATTTTTATTGATCGTACTGGATGTCGTATATCTAATGACACTGGAAATACTGCATCTTCAACCTTGGAATATATCCTAATATCCAGTGCATATGACCTCAAAATATCCCTGAAATTGGTCAGATTTCAAAAGATTTCCCGGGGGGCTTACAGTGCCCCCGGACCCCCAGCTGTATGGGCTCGCCGCGCTCGCCATTGTCCCCCGCCGCATCTGAGTAACACTTTCAAAATGCGTTACCCCACTTCTTTATTTAGCACTACACCACTGCATATAAGTATCTCAGGGGACTATTCTGAGTTTGTGTGTGTGTGTGTGTGTGTATATATATATATATATATATATATATATATATATATATATATATATATATATATATATATATACATAATATATATATATATATATATATATATACATGAAATTGAACTCGCATTCACATCGGTGAATATTTTAAATTGAAAATAACCACTAAGAGAAAAGGAAAGAATATTGCGAGCACTTTTGTATATCTTCTATACAGTACTGTACAGTGAAATTTAAGTCTGTATAAAATAATAAGAAATTTCTACCTCAGAAGCATAAAGTCAAGCTTGCAAGTATATCCTCACAAACCACAACTTCCCATCATACCTCTTGCCTAAAGTGGTAACTAGTATTATAGTCTGTTATTTCTGTCCTCAGATATTCATAACAGACAATCAGTCTCCATCAACACTTCCGTCTGTTAGACAAATGTAGGCCTACATCGCACCTTCGAAACGGGGTAAGCCAATTTAAAAAGTTTCATCCATACTTACGAGTTTCCCCATTGTGGTGTGGCATTGGCGGGTGCAGCCCCGACTGGACGAAGAACTGACGCTGCACAGCCTGCAATTGCTGGATTAACTGTTGTTGCTGTGCGCTCAACTGTGCAAGGGGACCAGACGTTTTATTCTGTCAGAGGACGAGTAAAAACTGGAGATTAGATGGGACTGCAGTAAAACATAACTATAGATAGATGAATAGATAGATGAATAGATAAATAGAAGATAGACAAATTATGGAATAATCTTTGTCCTCAGTCAATGACTGATTGTGTGATATATATAATATATATATATATATATATATATATATATCAAAGATATGACTTCTCCTTAGGGAAACGGAGCTTACAGATGAACAGAAGGATCAACACAACGGCAAACATTTTCATTTATTTGTACTTCAGACGTTTCGACAAATCTTTTGTCATCATCAGTGAATTAAGTCTTAAAACCTTAAAACAAAAGTAAAAAGTGAAAAGTGAAAATTACATCAATACAATATTAAAACCATTAAAATTAAAACCTTAAAGCAAAATGAAAATTGCATCAATACAAAATTAAAATCATTTAAATTTCATCACTATAAAACTAAAATTAAATTAAATTACCTCAATAGGTAAATACACAATGTTTACATCCACCTCCATACTTGGCAAAGTCTAAGAGAACACTGGATGGTCAGAGGATTAGAAAAGGTATGTCTGTGAGAATCGGTTGGTTAGTTAAAAGAGTTGCAATTTGTAGGATGAGCTATTATTATTAAGGGAGGGTTTGTTTCTATAGATGTACAAAGATTCTAAAATTCGGAGTTCTGTAAGGTTATTGGATCTAGTTAAAATTTCAAACTGAGTTTTGTGAAGGGGATGGTCGTTTTCATTACTATGGTTTCTAATTGCGGATTGTGGAGGGCTACTGAGGGGACGGTTGGTACGGACTGACAAGCCCAAATGTTGAGAAAGGCGCACCTCCAGTTGGAGTTGAGTGCTGCCAATATACGCAGCCTTACAGCTGTCGCACGTGTATTTGTAAACAACATTGGGGCATACAGTTTTGGGGAATTCATCTTTGAACTTTAAAAAATTTGATAATTTAAGTGGGTTGACGAAGGCGAATCTAAAATTTATTTGGGGATAACTAGACTTGAGCAGTTTGGACAATTCACCTCGAATACGCAATGATAAATAACCATAAAAAGGTAATTTAATATATCTGGTTTCTTTTTGTACTGTAGTTATGGGGAGTTTAGTATCAAAAGTGTTATTTAAAAATTTCTTTAATTGGTTATCGAATAGATGAGAAGGGTAGTAATTGTTAATAAAGTACTGTTTTAAAAATTTAAATTCTTCGTTTAACGAAAAGTAATCCGAACAAATACGGTAACTTCTTGTTAATAATGTTACTATAGCACTAATCTTATATTTATAAAACATACAACTTAAATAATTGGTTCCCAAGCCAGTAAAAGTTTGTTTCTATAGAAACAAACCCTCCCTTAATAATAATTGCTCATCCTACAAATTACAACTCTTTTAACTAACCAACCGATTCTCACAGACATACCTTTTCTAATCCTCTGACCATCCAGTGTTCTCTTAGACTTTGCCAAGTATGGAGGTGGATGTAAACATTGTGTATTTACCTATTGAGGTAATTTAATTTAATTTTAGTTTTTATAGTGATGAAATTTAAATGATTTTAATTTTGTATTGATGCAATTTTCATTTTGCTTTAAGGTTTTAATTTTAATGGTTTTAATATTGTATTGATGTAATTTTCACTTTTCACTTTTTACTTTTGTTTTAAGGTTTTAAGACTTAATTCACTGATGATGACAAAAGATTTGTCGAAACGTCTGAAGTACAAATAAATGAAAATGTTTGCCGTTGTGTTGATCCTTCTGTTGATCTGTAAGCTCCGTTTCCCTAAGGAGAAGTCAATAGCTTTGATATTAACCCAGAGATATGGCCGATCGACATTGAACTATTACAGACAATGTGAAAGAGTCTATTTGAAACTTAACAAGGCTATTTGTGATGAGAGTTTCTTGTCTAAGTGCAAAAGTTATAATATTGTGCCTAATTTCCTTAGATTTAAACTTTATAATAAACGCCTCCACAACTCCAAACTATATAAACCATGGCAACATAAATTATTAAATTTGGAGCTTCAATCGAAAACTAAAACAGTGAGTTTTCTCAAGCTGAAATATAAGAATTCTCTGTTTGGTCTAAAATCTAGGGTGTCTTATATTGATTATCATTGTTTAGTTACTAAATTTCAAACTTGCTGTGATAAAATTGTCAATAGACATAAAAGGATACATGCTGCCAAATTGGAAAAATTGGGAATCACTCAGTCGTTTTTTAATAATCCAGATAATTTTATTTTAATTTCTCTAATAAGTTTTAAGTATTAGAGAGAAAGAAATATTGTCATTAGGCTTAAATTTTGATCTACCTCATTATAAACTAAATTTTTATAAATTTTTCTCTGGCTTTGAAAATCTTCTCATGAATATTAAGAATTGTGAGATCCGACCAAATTTCTCGTTTCATAACTTGGTAAAACAAGTGGAGAGCATCTCTTTTAAGAATTTTTATAATTTTAAACCCCATAAGGTGTTTTCTCCCCTCTTTAATAAGCAAGATTTTAAAATTCTTAATAATTTGAAAAAGGATAACTCTGTCATCATTACAAAACCGGATAAGGGTAAAGGAGTAGTGCTGATTGATTCAACAGTTTACATAAATAGAATGGAGACAATTTTGTCGGATACGTCTAAATTTAAAAGGGTAAAAGAGAATGTTCTGTCTAAATTACTAAAACTCGAAGATAAACTTAATAGGTGTTTGCGTAAATTAAAAAATAGTAATATTATTGCTGACAATACATACAATTTTTTATTTGCTTCTGGTTCTAATCCAGGAATTCTATATGGTTTACCTAAAGTCCATAAGCCAAATTTCCCACTAAGACCTATTCTTTCGGCATGTGGTACATTCAATTATAATTTAGCCAAATTCTTCGTTCCCTTGCTTTCAAAACTCACCTTTAATGATTATTCTATTAACAACTCGTTTGATTTTGCTAAAGAGATAAAAGAGATCAATCATGCCGATTCTCTTACTATGGCCAGTTTTGATGTCTCGTCATTGTTTACTAATGTCCCGTTAAAAGAAACATTAAATATCATACTAAATAAGTTATTCACTACTGATAATACTCTTATTAATGGCCTCACTCAGACTCAATTTAAAAACCTTCTCGAAATAGTGTGTTTTGATAATCTTTTCTTATTTAATAGCAACCTTTACAGCCAAATTGATGGGGTAGCTATGGGTTCCCCGTTAAGCCCAACACTAGCAAATGCATTTCTTTGCCATTACGAAGAAATTTGGTTGAAAAGTTGTCCTAGTAGTTTTAAACCCATATATTACAGAAGATACGTGGATGACACTTTCTTAATATTTAACCATCCTTCACACGTAAAACTTTTTCTTGATTATCTTAATAAACAACATAGTAATATTAAGTACACGTGTGAAAACGAAACAAATAATAGCTTACCTTTCCTGGATGTTTTAGTTAAACGGGCTCATAATAAGTTCCATACTTCACTATTTCGAAAACAAACTTTTACTGGCTTGGGAACCAATTATTTAAGTTGTATGTTTTATAAATATAAGATTAGTGCTATAGTAACATTATTAACAAGAAGTTACCGTATTTGTTCGGATTACTTTTCGTTAAACGAAGAATTTAAATTTTTAAAACAGTACTTTATTAACAATTACTACCCTTCTCATCTATTCGATAACCAATTAAAGAAATTTTTAAATAACACTTTTGATACTAAACTCCCCATAACTACAGTACAAAAAGAAACCAGATATATTAAATTACCTTTTTATGGTTATTTATCATTGCGTATTCGAGGTGAATTGTCCAAACTGCTCAAGTCTAGTTATCCCCAAATAAATTTTAGATTCGCCTTCGTCAACCCACTTAAATTATCAAATTTTTTAAAGTTCAAAGATGAATTCCCCAAAACTGTATGCCCCAATGTTGTTTACAAATACACGTGCGACAGCTGTAAGGCTGCGTATATTGGCAGCACTCAACTCCAACTGGAGGTGCGCCTTTCTCAACATTTGGGCTTGTCAGTCCGTACCAACCGTCCCCTCAGTAGCCCTCCACAATCCGCAATTAGAAACCATAGTAATGAAAACGACCATCCCCTTCACAAAACTCAGTTTGAAATTTTAACTAGATCCAATAACCTTACAGAACTCCGAATTTTAGAATCTTTGTACATCTATAGAAACAAACCCTCCCTTAATAATAATAGCTCATCCTACAAATTAACTCTTTTAACTAACCAACCGATTTCACAGACATACCTTTCTAATCCTCTGACCATCCAGTGTTCTCTTAGACTTTGCCAAGTATGGAGGTGGATGTAAACATTGTGTATTTACCTATTGAGGTAATTTAATTTAATTTTAGTTTTTATAGTGATGAAATTTAAATGATTTTAATTTTGTATTGATGCAATTTTCATTTTGCTTTAAGGTTTTAATTTTAATGGTTTTAATATTGTATTGATGTAATTTTCACTTTTCACTTTTTACTTTTGTTTTAAGGTTTTAAGACTTAATTCACTGATGATGACAAAAGATTTGTCGAAACGTCTGAAGTACAAATAAATGAAAATGTTTGCCGTTGTGTTGATCCTTCTGTTCATATATATATATATATATATATATATATATATATATATATATATATATATATATATATATATATATATATATATTTAATTTTTTTAATTGAATTGAATTGAATAACCTTTATTGATAAAATAAGTACAATTGTAAAATTTTTGGTTTTGGTTTTAACATAAATGATTGTGAAATTCAACTAATTGTTTTATTTAATTTGGTGCTTAAGCTTTAGGCTTTACTGGGCTCTTAATTAAAAATAAAACGGACAAATATTATTATTAATAATGTACAAATCATGAATAAGAATTATTAATTAGAGTATATATTAATCTTAAGTTATTATTATAGATATCAAACAAATACAAAGTCAATATTGAAGGTATGATACCAATACTATACAAAGAAGTCACTATTAGACATGAGAGATGAACAATAACGAGTAATGTACATTTAATCCTAGCTTACACACGTGAAATTAATAAGTAATAGAGTAATGTACATTTAATCCTAGATTTTTAATAGTATATTTTCTATTATCAATCAAGATTTCAGCTTGGTTTTAAAAGAATTTACATTCATAATATTTTTTATATCAGCATTTAAATTAGTGGTTTACCGATTAATCGGCATCTACATCGGCAAAATCGGCCAAACTGGCCAAATTTTGCATCGACATCGGCCAAATTTTGTCTATTCTTTGAAATTTTAAACTTATCATTACAAACCAAAATCAGTATTTATAGAACATTAAACAGACAAAGTACTATTTATGATAATTTATATTAATTTCAAAGTGTGATTATATAAAAATATTTTACATTCACGAAAAAGACAAAGCTTAAGAAGTTAAGTTGCCCATAAATTTACATTTTCCCTAACTCGCTAATCTCTAAATATTTTAAAATATTGTAATCTCCTACTCCACAGTATATTACTAATAATTCTATATTAAGTTACATTTTATAATTTATATATTAAACCATCTTATTACGTTGACTTTATTTTAAATATTTTAATAATTCTATAAACCCAAACTGTATATCCATTTTTTTATTCAAATAGGCCACCAGGGACTTGAAATTTTAATGAAAAATTTTGTTGTTGTTGACATTGTTGAAGAAAGAAAATACCTTCCACATTCCACATAAGGAAAAAAATTACTTTAAATATTGATATTCAATTTATGAAACAAAAACAAAATTATTTATCATTTTACTGAGTAATAAAACTATTTAACATCATTTCAGCTACAGTATATGATTAACAAATTCTGGTGCTGTATATTGTAGAGTGAGCTATGGAAAAGCATTTAAACAAATTTGAAATGTAAAAGTATGAAAATTGAAAGTTTTACATTAGATTAGTAAAATTTATGAAAGGAATTGATCTTTTAAAATATTGGCAAACAATCGACATCGGTATCGGTATCGGCTAAATTTTGGAATCGGTACAGCACTAATTTAAATCATTTCATAGTTTCAGTCCAATGAAAATGGGTAATTTTTTAAATGAAGACAATCTAAATTGAGAAATAACATATATATATATATATATATATATATATATATATATATATATATATATATATATACAGGGTGACCAAAAAAAACTATATATTCTTTTAGCATCATATATTTTATAATTAAAAAAAAAACCAAACAATATATTGTTATAGCAATTGCCAATGAAAGGTAAATTAGTAATCTAAGTGATCAAAATGTTATAGCGAGTTGTTTGCATATAAAATTTAATTAACTACGCCAAGTGCTCAAAATGTTCTCCGGCGGCATGAATGCACTTTCAATACAACAAAATCGTGTGGTCTGATGAAGCTACCTTCAAGCTGAATGGCACAGTAAATCGACACAACTGCAGGTACTGGTCACTTGATAATCCACACGTTTATGTGGATAAACATGTTAATTTACCAGGATTAACAGCATGGTGTGGTTTATCATCCAGGGGTTTGGTTGGACCATTTTTCTTTAATGGGACAGTTACTGGTGCCGCATATCTCGACATGCTGCGGACAGAAATTATACCTGCAGTTCGGAAGTTGTTTGGAAACGACGACTTTTACTTTCAACAAGATGGAGCCCCCCCCCTCATTATCATTGTGATGTCAGAAGGTACCTCGATGAAACGTTGCCTAACCGTTGGATAGGACGAAGAGGAAGCGTTGAGTATCCTCACGTTCACCGGACTTGACTCCACTTGATTTTTACTTGTGGGGCTACCTGAAGGATGCAGTTTATGGTACAAGACCCGCAACACTCGAACACCTTAAGGATGCAATTAGGGAAAAGTGCGGGACCATCACAGCATCCACATTAGTCCATGTCTGCGAATCAGTTAGTCGATGCATTCAAAAGTGCATTCATACCGCCGGAGAACATTTTGAGTACTTGGCGTAGTTAATTAAATTTTATATGCAAACAACTCGCTATAACATTTTGATCACTTAGATTACTAATTTTCCTTTCATTGGCAATTGCTATAACAATATATTGTTTGGGTTTTTTTTAAATTATGAAATATATGATGCTATAAAGAGTATATAGTTTTTTTGGGGACACCCTATATATACATAAAGATTTTCCAACATCTCGGACACAATACGGCTACTAAGTCTTATACAGCACATGCAGCTAACACACTGGGAACCCTCGAACCGGACCGCTTCGTGGCAAGAAGCTACCAGAACAGGTAGGCGGGAATGAATCCATCTCGGAGGACCACAAGGCTACAAAACACGCGACACCAAAGGACAACGAACTTAAAATGCACAAGGGGCAATGCAAAACAAAGAACATAAACATTGTCCTGACAAATATTCAAGGAATAAAACCGAACAACTCACTAAACAAAGTTTCATACCTGAGAGGTATTATGGACGAAACAAGGGCGGACATCGCATGCCTCACAGAAACACATCTTAAAGATTGCCAAGGAAACTGCGATATCTGCGAACACTGTATCCATAAGAAAGAATTGTATATCGATAGATTCAACTTACTAAGAGCGGATAGAACAGCGAGACGTAAAGGTGACTGTGCTATTTACGTACATGAGAGGCATATGACAGAGGCGGTAATAAATAAATCCAACAGCTTCGTGGAAACCCTTGCAGTGAAACTAGAGAAACTAAAAGTGGTACGGATAGTCATTTATAGACCTCCAAACTCTCCAAATAAAAAATTTTCGGATGCCATTCATGATATCAGAACCCTAATAAAGTCCCTAAACTCTCCATCCCCTGATATAATACTCTACGGCGATTTTAATTTCCCATTTATAAAATACAAAAGGTGGGTAGAAATATATTTATACACCAAGATAAGGGGGGCACAAGAGAGGACCAGGAGCAAGCAAAGATGCTGATGGCTCTCACAAATGAGTTTATGCTGACACAAGAGATAACAGAAAATACCAGAAAAAATAACTGCCTGATCTGGTATTCACGAATAACACGAACTTGATTGCTCACATAAAAATAACCCCAACTATTATCTCAGACCACAACATATTCGAGTTATCAACAAATATGACGATAACATTAAAAGACAATACGCATATGAAAGGAAGAAAGAAGGAAGAAAGAAGGAAGAAATTAGATCACATATGGCCCAAATAGAGTGGAGAACAGTCTTAGAAAATAAAACAACGGACGAAATGCTAACAACCTTGAAAGAAAAGACGCTGAAAATTTTAGAAAAATATGCTCTGAAAGCACAGCCAAAAGAAAAGAGGAACTGGCTAGAGAAGCAAAAGAGAAGAATATTCTGCAAAAGAAAGAGAGTAGCGACGAAGTTAGTTAATTGCGGAGACAACAATGCCAGAAAGCAATACACGAAAAACCTGAGAATATCGATAGGGAAATACAAACCCTGATTAAGGGCCATACAGAGAGGGAAGAGGAAAAGGCGGTAGAGAGAGACAATAGAGGAAAATCCAAAATACTTTTATAGCTATGCGAAAAGGAAAACAAACGCGCGCTACCATCGGGCCCGTAAGGAAAGGAAATAATGAACTAACAGACGCTTTAAAGGAAATATCTGAAACATTGAGAACCCAGTATGAATCGGTCTTCAGTGCCCCAAAAAGTGACAAAGCTATACCTGACATCGATGCATTCTTCGAAGAGAAATTGCAAGGAGAATGTATAACAGACTTTGATTTTATCCCAGAAGATGTAGCGAGAGCTATAGGACAAATGAAATCACATTCAGCTGCAGGTCCGGACAAATGGAACGCACTACTGATTAAAAACTGTAAAAATGAAATAGCTACACCCTTATACAGGATATGGAGAAGATCCCTAGACACTGGGAAAATACGAGCATCTTGAAAAGAGCGAACATTGTTCCTATATATAAAGGAGGGGATAGATCTCAAGCAAAGCATTAGAGACCAGTGTCATTGACGTCCCACCTCACTAAAATATTTGAAAGAATAGTCAGAGAGAAAATCTGACTTCTTGGAGACATTGGAAAGATTCAACGAAAATCAGCACGGATTCCGATCAGGTAGATCATGCCTACCACAACTTATAGAGCATTATAACAATATCCTAGATGCACTTGAAGGCAATAAAAACTAGTATGTCATATATACTGATTTTGCTAAAGCTTTCGACAACTGCGATCATGGTATAATAGCACATAAATGAAACATATGGGAATAACAGGCAAAGTGGGAAAATGGATCTACAACTTTCTCAGGAACGTCTACAGGTCGTCAAAATTCAAGGTGTGTATCATCAGAATCAGAAGTATGCAGCTCATTACCACAAGGTACAGTAGTGGCCCCACACACAAAGACAGTGGAGTAAACAGCAAGTATAGTAACATCATTTGCGGACGATACAAAGATCAGCAGAAAAATCAGCGATGCAAACGAAGTGGAGGCCTTGCAGAGGGACACGAACAAAATAGGCAAATAATCAGAAGACAACAATATGACTTTTAACACCGAGAAATTTCAGCTCTTGAGATATGGTAGAAATGAGGAATTTAAACAGACTACATATCATGCTCCAGACAGACAGGAAATTCAGAGAAGCAGGAAAGCGGTCGACTCGGGGGTAATAATGACCGATGATGCCAAATTTGAGACACAAAATCAGATAGTAATAAACAAAGCAAAAAAGAGTCGCGGGACAGGTACTAAGAACGTTCAAAAGGAGGGACAAGACAGTAATGATTCCCCTGCTGAGAACACTGATCATACCAAAACTTGAATACTGCTCAGTTTTGACGTCCCCATATAAAAAGGAAGAAATTAATAAACTGGAAGAAACGCAGACACATTTCACAGCCAAGATTGATGGCTGCGAAGAACTCAACTACTGGGAAAGACGACGTAAACTAAATCTGTACTCATTGGAAAGAAGAAGAGAGAGGTACACCATAATCTACATATGGCAAATGATCGAAAAACTGGTACCATACCTAAAATTAAACCCAATTACCATTCAAACAACACTGGAAAATAGGAAAGTCAATGTGTAGTGTTCCCAAATTAAAGGCCCGACAAAGGACCTCCTCAACACTGAAAGAAAATAGCTTGGTTGTCAGGGGGCCAAACCTTTTTAACCAGCTTCCAAAGGACCTCAGAAACGTTACACGGGTCAAGTTGAAGTCTTCAAGAGAAGACTAGATGCTTGGTTCAGGACGGTACCAGATGAGCCGAATGTACCTGGCTATGTGCAGTGAAAAGCGCACCAAGCCAGGTCTGATCAAATAGAAGATAATATTTCTATTTACAGAAGGCTGTGGAAAGTTTTATATATGTTACGGCATTTTAGCAAAATCAGCCTTTTTGAAAAATGGTCGGCCCATTTGTAAAAGGGCCAATATAATGGCTTTTTTGCAAATGGGCATTACAATGCAAACATGCAGACAGATTGGCCCTTTTTGCAAAATGGCTGGTTATCCAGTCGGCCATTTTGCGAAAAGGCAGAACTTCAATTAAGAGATTCAATCCAGTTCGATTGAAATTATTGAAATTATTGAAATTTAAATTATATAATTATTGAATGCCCGGTTAGGTCAACTGTCCGCCGTTGACGATTGGTTAGGTTAAGGCGTGATAGTTCTGTTAAACAATGAAAATATCACGCCTAACCTAACCAATCGTCAACGGCGGACAGTTGACCTAACCGGACATTCAGTTAATCTAACCGGGCATTCAATAATTTAAATTTCAATAATTTCAATAATTTCAATCGAACTGGATTGAATCTCTTAACTGAAGTTCTGCCTAACAGTTGACCTAACCGGACATTCAGTTGACCTAACCGGCCATTCACTGTCCAGTTTAATGTGAAGTTCTGCCGTTTCGCAAAATGGCCGACAGCATTACCAGTCATTTTGCAAAATGGCCAATATGCCAGCCTGTTTGCAAAGTGGCCTGGCATTTAATGCCATTATGCAAAACGGCCGGGTTTTTGGCTCTTTTGCAAAATGGCCAATCTTTTTGCAAGACGGCCGATTTCGCAAAAAGGCCGTAACATATATATATATATATATATATATAATATATATATATATATATATATATATATACAGTAAAACGCCTGTTAGCGGTCACGACTAAAAAGAGGCCAGAGCTTTCATTACGGCCAAAATGTTTAGTCCCAATTTATCTTCAATTGTTTCTATGCTATAAAAAGGCGCCTCTAGTCCGTATTGCGGTCGGTTGGTTGGTCCCGCAACGACGTGACAGTACATCAAATACGGCCAATCACAGAAAGCCACATGTGCAGTGTCGATGACAGAGTCTCTGCTAAGCTAAAGGTATCAGTGCTTAGAGTGATACAGCGTGAAACAGAAGTGCTAATTCATACACGTGTAACAAAAATGTCAACTCACAATTGCCGTAATGAACTGTCTTTGAAGCAAAAGGTTGATCTGCTGAAAAATAGTGATGGCAAAAGTAGCCGACAGCTAGCTGACATTTATGGCATCGGCAGAACACAGGTGCAAAATATTATAAAACGGAAACGTGAAATTTTGGATTCATTTGAAGAAAATGCTAACTCGAGCCGCAAAAGGCAATGTGTATCGACAGCAAACGATGATCTAAATGACTTAATGTGGCAGTGGTTCACCAAACAACGTTCTCGGCTTGTCCCTGTCAGTGGACCGATGCTGCAAGAGAAAGCCCTGGCGATAGCCAAAGAACTCAATCTAACGGAGTTCAAAGCTTCCACTGGCTGGCTACGTAGCTTCAAACAACGGCATAATATTTCTGGTGGACGCATTTGTAGTGAAGGTGAAAGTGTGGATAAATGTGTTGCCACAGACTGGAAGGAAAAACTCCCATCCATCGTGGAAGGATATTCCCCTCGTGATGTCTTCAATATGGACGAAACGGGAGTTTTTTCCGTCTGCTTCCAGACCGTACACTGCGTATTCGTGGTGAAGATTGCAAGGGCGGTAAGAAATCCAAGGACCGATTGACTGCTGCCCTGTGCTGCAACATGCTCGGAGAGTTTGAACCAGTCCTTGTCATCGGCAAATCCGAAAAACCTCGGTGCTTTAAAAACATCAATGTGAACACACTCCCTGTCACATGGAAGGCCAACAAGAAAGCATGGATGAACGCACAACTCTATCGCGAGTGGTTGAAAGCTTTCGGTAATAAAATGCAACGACAAAAGCGTAACGTGCTACTTTTCGTGGATAATGGCCCTGGTCACCCTAAGGATACAACGACAAAAAACGTGAAAGTGGTCTACTTGCCCAGCAACACAACATCGGAACTCCAACCTCTGGACCAGGGAATCATCCATTATTTCAAACAACACTATCGTAAGCGACTTCTCCGATCGGTCATCGCAAAAGCCGACATCGAGACCGAAAAAGCTCCTGGAAAGTGTGTTAGTGTGCTCGACGCAATCCAGTGGATATCATCTTCTATCAAAGACATCAAGCCCACCACTGTCCAGTCATGTTTTAAAAAAGCTGGTTTTCCTACTGACGCACCAGAAGAAGACCCAGAGGACATCCCCCTCAACCAACTCATCGTTACGGCATCCAAACAACTTAATATTAATGAAGCGATGACAGCTGAGGAATTTATCAATTTCGATAAAGATATTCCAGTGACTGAAGAACTTGAGGACGACTGGGAGAATAAACTCGTCAACGATTTCATGGACGCCAAAAGATCAAATGAAATCAATCCTGACCAAGCACAAGAACCAGAACCTGATCCAGAACCCGAGTGCCTAAACAATGACATCTCTGAAGCACTCAAATGGGCCAATCAGCTAAAACTGTTCTCAATGGAAAAAGGATTGGCAAAAAGCTACACATCAGCTGTACAGGTGGAGGCAGCTTATGAAAGTGAAATTGTGGATACCAAGCTATACAGCAAACAATCTTATAAACTAATTTCTTTAAAGCATCACAGTAACGTGAACTATGTGACTATGTATTTTAATAGATTTTCCTAAATAAATTAGTATATATAAATAGATTTCCATAAATAAATTATTTTTATGTATAAAGGATTTTCTGAGTTCCATTCCTGTGTAGTACTGCCTCTATTAAGGTCAGTCTTTAATTACGGCCAGAGCCACCAGGTCCCAAGGGTGACCGCAATGAAGGAGTTTTACTGTGTGTGTGTGTGTGTGTGTGTGTGTGTGTGTGTGTTGGTATATTTGCACTCGATTTAATAACTAAATAAATAAATACAGTAATTGTTAATTGTAAAATAAATAAATTTTGTTAGCAAACAAACTTTGGGGTTTCCTGTTATTAGAAAACCACAAAAACGCTTATCATTAACAAGTTTATCATAGCGGCCCCGAAATAATTAACTCTTCCTTTAGCATTACAATAATATATATATATATATATATATATATATATATATTATATACATATATATATAACAGTTTATATTAAAAATATAAAAAGTATTGATTTGTTAATATACTGTATGTATATATATATATATATATATATATATATATATATATATTGCGGCTCGGTGGTGTAGTGGTTAGCGTCGCTGACTACGAATCCATCGGCCCAGGGTTCGAGACCGACGGCAGCCGGCGCGCAGCAAAACCCAGCTGTTCATCCTTCCACACAATAAAAAAAGTAGTTGGTAGATAAATGGGTACCCTAGGTGGCCTAGTGGTTAAGACGCTGGGCTGCTGACGGGGCGTGGTTCGGATTCCACGTTAAATTGTAGGTCTAAGGTGGAGTGAAAAGCTTGACCTTCGGCAGAATGAACAATTCGGGCGGAAGCTAACCAAGGTTATAAAGGTTAAGGCTTTATATATATATATATATATATATATATTATAAAACAAAATCAATACTTTTTAATATTTTAATAAAATAAACTGTAATAATAAATAGATGACTATACTAAGTGATTCATTTGCCATTAGCATTTATTAAGATAAGTCGCAAATAAGCTGTGCGCTTTACAAAATACAAACACTAATTATAATGAAATACACGTATCAGAGATTTATTGTTACAGATAAGTATATAATTATTTCAAGAATAATTCCCCACGTGTAGTATATAATATATATATATATATATATATATATATATATATATATATATATATATATATAATATATATATATATATATATATATATATACACATTATAACTGCAAACACGCAGTATAATTAACGTAAAGAACGACGCTTTGTATAGGAGAATTAACCGCTCAAGATGAGAGCGAAAGAACGAAACAAATGAAAAAATGAGGTAACCACCCGGAAATCGAACCCGGGATCTTCCGATTGCCGGTCAGATATGATAACCATTACGACATTTGATTGAGTGGGGCCCGTTGTGTAATGGTTATCATATCTGACCGGCAATCGGAAGAACCCGGGTTCGATTCCGGGTGGTTACCTCATTTTTTCATTTGTTTCGTTCTTTCGCTGTCATCTTGCGCGGGTAATTCTCCTATACAAAGCGTCGTTCTTTACGTTAATATATATATATATATATATATATATATATATATATATATATATATATATATATATATATACTTGTTGCTCTTGTTGCTGTTCCGTGCGTTGGTCTCTTCACACGGAGGTCAAGCTGGTGGCCCCGCCTCTAGGTCTGGCTTGGTGGAGGAGTGAGTTGCTTTCTTGCGCTCTGCACCGTACATAGCCAGGTACTCCGGTTCATCTGGTACCGTCCTGAGCCAGGCATCTAGTCTTCTCTTGAAGACTTCAACTTTGACCCCTGTAACGTTTCTCAGGTCCTTTGAAAGCTGGTTGAAAAGTCTTGGCCCCCTGACAACTAAGCTATTTTCCTTCAGTGTTGAGGAGGTTCCTTGTCAGGCCTTTAATTTCGGAACACTACACATTCTGACTTTCCTATTTTCCAGTGTTGTTTGAATGGTAATTGGGTTTAGTTTTAGGTATGGTACCAGTTTTTCGGTCATTTTCCATATTAGATTATGGTGTACCTCTCTTCTTCTTTCCAGTGAGTACAGATTTAGTTTACGTCGTCTTTCCCAATAGTTGAGTTCTTTGCAGCCATCAATCTTGGCTGTGAAATGTCTGCGTTTCTTCTAGTTTATTAGTTTCTTCTTTTTTATATGGGGACGTCAAAACTGAGCAGTATTCAAGTTTTCGTATAATCAGTGTTTTTTCGCATAATCTGTCATTATTACCACCTGATCGATCACTTTCGTGCTTCTCTGAATTTCCTGTCTGTTTAAGTTCCTCTTTTCTACCCTATCTCAAGAGCTGAAATTTCTCGGTGTTAAATAACATGTTGTTTCTTCTGACTATTTGCATATTTTGTTCGTGTCCCTCTGCAAGGCCTCCACTTCATTTACATCGCTGATTTTTCTGCTGCTCTTTGTATCGTCTGCAAAGGATGTTACTATACTGTTGCTGTTTACTCCGCTGTCTATGTCTTTTCATGATAATGAACAGGAGTTGGGCCAGTACTGTCCCTTGTGGTACTGAGCTGCGTACTTCCGATTCTGATGATGATATATCTTGAATTTTGACGACCTGCATACGTTCTCTGAGGAAGTTGTAGATTCATTTTCCCACTTTGCCTGTTATTCCCATATATTTCATTTTATGTGCTATTTCCCGTGATCACATTTGTCGAAAGCTTTAGCAAAATCTGTGTATATGACTTCATCGTTGTCATTGCCTTCAAGTGCATCTAGGATATTGTTGTAGTGTTCTATTAGTTGTGATAGGCATGATCTACCTGATCGGAATCCGTGCTGATTTTCGTTGAATCTTTCCAATGTCTCCAAGAAGTCATAAATTTTCTCTCTAACTATTCTTTCAAATACTTTGGTGAGGTGGGACGTCAATGACACTGATCTATAGTTCTTTGCTTGAGATCAGTGGTGAGCTGGAGCCGGTTTGCGCGAACCGGTTGTTAAAATTTTGAAGCATTTTAGAATTGGTTGTTAAAAATTGTTACGAAAACAAATATTGTTATAAAATGATCTTAAAAACGAATAATCTTATAAGACGGTGTACAAAATAAAACGGTGTACAAAATAATAATCTTGAAGCTATTTTGTAATTACAACCTAATTAGTAATAACTAATATACTTAAATATTAAATGCAAAAAACTTCACTTTTTTACGTGAAGGTCAAAATATGAGAATAAAAACCCACTCTAATAGACAGAGTTTATTTCCACGACAGTTTCGACGCCCACTGGCATCCTCCTCGGGTGGATACAGAAACACAAATGAAACAAAACAAGAGGGAAAAACAGTTCAGGGATCGACCGTTAAGAAATTCGCACCTAGGTTGGATTCCATTCTCTCGAGACAGGAGGGGCATTTTCATTAAGTACATTCGCACAAATTTTAAAACTATCTTCCTGTTCTAAACATACAGATTCTATTATTTTTACATAATTATTACATTTATAATTAAATTTATTACATTTAATATTGCATAATTATTAATTACAGAAATTATAAATTTATTATTACATTGGTTATTACATTGTTGTTTATTATACAGAAATTATAAACCGTAAAACGAATGAAAAAACGAATGAAAAAGGCGATTAGGAAATAATCCAGAGACCATTGAGAAATTCGCACCTAGGTTAGATATCGTTCTCTCGAAACCAGAAGGGCATTTTATTACAGGGTCAGCTTATAACTACATTTCCACAAATTAAAAATATCTTCTTGTTCTATACATACAGATCCTAATGTTTGACATAATTACTGTCAAACATTAGGATCTGTATGTATAGAACAAGAAGATATTTTTAATTTGTGGAAATGTAGTTATAAGCTGACCCTGTAATAAAATGCCCTTCTGGTTTCGAGAGAACGATATCTAACCTAGGTGCGAATTTCTCAATGGTCTCTGGATTATTTCCTAATCGCCTTTTTCATTCGTTTTTTCATTCGTTTTTCGGTTTATAATTTCTGTATAATAAACAACAATGTAATAACCAATGTAATAATAAATTTATAATTTCTGTAATTAATAATTATGCAATATTAAATGTAATAAATTTAATTATAAATGTAATAATTATGTAAAAATAATAGAATCTGTATGTTTAGAACAGGAAGATAGTTTTAAAATTTGTGCGAATGTACTTAATGAAAATGCCCCTCCTGTCTCGAGAGAATGGAATCCAACCTAGGTGCGAATTTCTTAACGGTCGATCCCTGAACTGTTTTTCCCTCTTGTTTTGTTTCATTTGTGTTTCTGTATCCACCCGAGGAGGATGCCAGTGGGCGTCGAAACTGTCGTGGAAATAAACTCTGTCTATTAGAGTGGGTTTTTATTCTCATACTTAAATATTCTTCATATTTTTTCTTTTCAAATTTATTTAAAAAAAAAAAATTTTTATTGTTAAGTACGAGTACAACTCCCAATGAAACAATGCATTGCCACTTCTTATGGAGAAAGGTACAAAAACTACATACTGTGGCACAATGGCACATCCTTTAAATCAGAACTTTTTATATAGGGAACCGGTTGTTAAGATTTTGGCAGCTCATCACCGCTTGAGATCTGTCCCTTCCTTTATATATAAGAACAATGTTTGCACTTTCCAAGATGCTCGGTATTTCCCCAGTCTCTAGGGATCTTCTCCATATGCAGTACAAAGGTGTAGCTATTTCATTTTTACATTTTTTAATCAATAATGCGTTCCAGTTGTCCGAACCTGCAGCTGAATGTGGTTTCATTTGTCCTTTTGCTCTCGCTACATCTTCTGTGGTAAAATCAAACTCTTTTATACACTCTCCATGCAATTTCTCTTCAAAGAATGCATCTACGGGGCTCCAATAAACCTTAGCCCCACGCCCATGGTCTAAACCATTAGAGGTACAGTAAAACTAAACATACCTTACAAAAGAGAATTTAATCCTGCATTCAATGAGAAACAATTAAAACTTGGTGTTCCCGCCATTGGCTTCTAAGACAGCCTGAATTCGCTTTGGGTAGCTTGCTAAAAGTGACGTGAATAGATCTTGATCGTTACGCAAATTTGCTAAAACAGTTTCAATGTGTTGCGTCATTGTATCCTTCGAAAATCGATTTGCTGCAGGTTCTTGAAACAAGAGACATTCAACCTTGTCCTTTATAACTGATCCAATGTGTTCACAGACGTTCAGGTCAGGAGAATTTCCTGGCCATTCTTCATTTCCAAAGAAATCGATCTCATGGTTCCGCAACAACTGTTGAGTGGCTAATGCCTTAAAGCAGGAGGCCTTATCGTGCAGAAGTGTGACCTGATCGACATCCATAACATTGTTTGGGTTTCTTAGAAAAGGAATGACATGCTGGGATAGAATAATATCACGAAAATACTGTCCATCCCAACTCTGACCATTTGGCTTCAGCACCCACATGAGCTTCTTTGCAGTGAACAAAACAAACACACCAACACAGTCTGGACTTTTTAATAATTCGCGATAATGTTCATTGTCATCGATTTCATCTGGTGTTGTGGCCCACACTCGATCATTTTGGTAGTTAGGCCGACGTGTTACGTAATCAAAAAATTCATCGGAGACAGCTAAATGCATGAAATCATCCACATCCCAATCTTCAAGATAATGGGCAAACCACATTCTGTCATCGATGTTAAGTTGAGTTTTTCTTGGCTTTGAAAGTTCATGCCAAGGCTTTAAACCTTGCCTATGACGGTACAGTCGAATGATCTCACCACTAACGATCTTTCCTCTCAACACTTCGATCTCTCTAGAAAGTTTAGCACAGCTGTTTTTCCGCTTACGCGTACCGCTTTCAATGATGTCTTTTGTTTCCTGAGAGAGTGGCAAATTTGGGCGCCCAGATTTTGTTGCATCCATTTCACATTCATTCAAAGTTTTATTCCAATTTCTTTGACGAAGTCCTAACTTCTTCGCAACTTTTTGGCAACCCATGAACGTGTTATAAAGGTGGCTCCAGCATCACGAGCTTCCCGAAATGTTATTGCTCGTATGCGATCTATCACACGTTGCCTCTCCGAATCACCAATTAATTGAGAAGCCATTATATTATCACTTTATCAGCTAGAGTAATTTTAATACCTGCAATAAATAAAGAATTGTATATATTTTTATAATCACTAAAAACTATTTTGATATAAGTAAACATGTAAGCTGCAAATGGGGGTGCTAAGGTTTTTTGGAACCCCTTATGTCTGGTATCGCTTTGTCAATTTTTGGGGTACTGAAAACTGATTCATACTGGGCTCTCAATGTTTCAGACATTTCTTTTGGATCGTCCGTTAGTTCATTATTTCTCCTCTTTAAGTGTCCAATAGCGGCGTGTGTTTTTATTTTCCTTTTCGCAAAGCTATAGAAGTATTTTGGATTTTCTTTATTGCTTCTACCGCCTTTCTTTCTTCCCTCTCTGTATGGTCCTTAATAAGGGCTTGTATTTCCCTATCGATACCCTCCAGTTTTCCTTGTATTACATTCCTGGCATTATCTCCGCAGTTGGCTAAGTTCGCCACCACTCTCTTTCTTTTGCGGAATAGTCTTCTCTTTTGCCTCTCAAGCCAGCTCCTCTTTCCTTTTGGGTGTGATTTCAGAGCATATTTTTCTAAAATTCTCAGCGTTTTTTCTTCCAAGGTTGTCAGCATTTCTTCAGTTGTTTTATTCTCTAAAAATGTTCCCCACTCTATCTGGGCCATGTGCGATGTGACTGCTTCCCAATTTATAGTCTTGGAGTTTAAGTAAAAGAAAGGCCCCAAGTTTCCTTCTTTCCTCAATATGTGTATTGACTTTTAATGTTGTTGTCATTTTTGTTGATATCTCGATTAAGTTGTGGTCTGAGATAGTGGTTGGAGTTATTTTTATATCAGCAATCAAGTTCGTCTTATTCGTAAATACCAGATCTAGGCAGTTTTTTTCCTGGTATTTTCTGTTATCTCCTGTGTCAGCATAAACTCGTTTGTGAGAACCATCTATATTTTTGCTTGCTCCTGGTCTTCTCTTGTGCCCCCCTTGTCCTGGTGTGTATATATATATTCCTATACACCTTTTTGCATTTTATAAATGGGAAGTTATAATATATATATGAAAATTATTTCACGAAACTGACACGTGAAAAATATTTATGATGAATAAAACCACGAAGGGAAAAAGAAACACAAAGTGGTGCTCAAGCGCTTTCGTCTAATGACATCATCAGGAACACTGAGTGTTCCTGAGGATGGCATTAGACGAAAGCGCTTGAGCACCACTTTGTGTTTCTTTTTCCCGTCGTGGTTTTATTCATCATATATATATATATATATTTCAAACTTTCAAATGTTCAGTGCGATGATTCCTCATTTCACGAAGGTCAAGCTTGTCGCCCCTCCTCTCGAGTTGGCCTGGTGAAGTAGTGAGTTGGTTTCTTGTACTCTCCACCTCACATAGCCAAGTACGCCCGGCTTGTTCTGAGCCAGACGTCTAATCTTCTTTTGAAGATGTCTACCGCAACACCACTCGTGTTCCTTAAGTCTTTGGGCAGCTGATTAAACAGTTTTGGTCCTCTCACAACAAAAATATTTTCTTTCAGGGTTAAGGATGTTCCCTGTCTCGCCTTTTAATTTGGAAACACGACATAGTCTTCCTTTTCTACTTTCCACTGTTGTTTGGGGAGTTACGGGGTTCAGAGTAAGATTGGGTCTAGTTTCTTCATTATTTTCCAAGGTAAATAAGTGTACTCTCTCTTCTCCTTCCAGTGAATATAGGTTTAATTCGCGTAACCTTTCCCAGTAAGTAATTTAGTTCTTTGCACCCCTTGATCTTGGCTGTGAAGCTTCTCTGAATCCCTTCTAGCTGTCTAATGTCTTCTTTTTTATATGGGGATGTTAGGACCGAGCAGGATTCCAATTTGGGTGTTTTCAGTAGAGGAATCATTATATTCCTATACCTTCGTTTAAAGGTTCTCAGTATCTGCCCCGTTATTCTCTTTGCTCTGTTTACTGCTATCTTATTTTGTTTCAAATTTCGCATCATCAGTCATTACAACCCCTAAATCTTTTGCTTTAGAATTTCTCTGAATTTTCTGTCCATTTTGGGTATAATATTCCGTGGAGTTTAAGTCTTCTCTTTTTTTTGTACAGTAACAGCTGAAATTTCTCAGTGTTAACTTTATATTGTTGTCTTCCGTCCACTTGTAGATTCTGTTTATGTCGGTTTGTAGATATCGTATATCTTCTAGGTTTCTTATTTTTCTACTGATCTTTGTGTCATCGGCAAAGGATGTTACTGTGCTGTCTCTGGTAACGTCCTCATCTATATCAGTTAGCATGATTATGAAGGGTAGTGGGGCTAATACTGTTCCTTGTGGTACTGAGCTGAGGACCTCTGATTCTGATAAAGATACTCCTTGTACTATAATGACTTGCCGCCGCTCACTCAGGAAATTATATATCCATTTCCCTACTTTTCCTGTTATTCCCATATATTTCAGTTTATGTATTATATATTACATCATAGTTTTCATTACTTTCCATTGCATCAATAATGTTGTTGTAGTGTTCCATTAGTTGTGATAGGCATGATCTGCTTGATTGAAACCTATGTTGGTTATCATTTAATTTTTTTGAGTTCCAAAAAGTTATAGATTTTCTGTCTAATTATTTTTTCAAATATTTTAGTGAGATGAGATGTAAGCGGCACTGGCCTATAGTTTTTGGCCTCGGATCGATCTCCTCCTTTATATATTGGGACTATGTTCGCGCTCTTCAGGATGCCCGGTATTTCTCCCGTGTCTAGTGATCGTCTCCATATCCAATATAGGGGCTTAGTAATTGCATTCTTGCAGATTTTGATCAGTGTGGTATTCCATTTATCCGGTCCTGCCGCTGAGTGTGCTTTTAGTTTACCTATAGCTTGTGTAGTATAATCTGTCGTAAAGTCGGAATCCGTTATACTTTCTCATTGTAGTTCTTCTTCAAAGAACGCGTTTCTATCGCATATCAGTTTGTCAGTTTTTGGGATACTGAAAGATGATTCGTACTGAGCTCTTAATATTTCAGATACTTCTGTTAGATCATCAGATAAAGCACTGTTCACGTTTTTTAAAGGTCCGATAGTCGCATGGTTTTTCGACTTCCTTTTTGCAAAATTATAGAAGTACTTTCAGTTAACCTTTATCGCTTCGATAGCGTCTTCTTCTTTTTCAATTAGTTCATGTATGACGTCATCAATACTCTGCAGTTTATCTTTTAATATTTTTCTGATGTTGTTATTTTTACAGTTACTTAATTTTGCAGTCACTCTTTTTCTCTTTCGGAACAATGACCTCTTTTATCTCTCGAACCTGCTTCTCTTTCCTCTTTGTTGGATTTTTGGGACATGTCTTTCCACAATTCCCAGCGTCTTTTCCTCTAAGGTCGTTAGCATCTCTTTCGTTGTCTTGGCCTCGAAGATGGATTTCCAATCTATTACTTCTATGCTGGATGCAACATCTTCCCAGTTTATAGCTTTGGAGTGAAAATTAAAAATTTCAAATTTGCTTCTTTCTGTTGTTCGTGTTCTTTCCCTTCTTGTTCCCTTCCCGGTTGTTATTTCATTAATGTTGTGATCCGATATTATAGTTGGAGATATTCTACATTATCAATTAGGTTGCTATTGTTTGTGAATGACAAATCTATTCAGTTGTTTTTTCTTGTGTTTTCTGTTATTTCTTGTGTTAACATAAATTCATCAGCTAGAGCTAGTAGCATTTTTACCTGCTCCTCGTCTTCCCGTCTGCCCCCCTTGTTCTGGTGTATACATTTATTTTTCCTATCCTTTTATAGGAGTATGTTATAATTGTCAATTTGTATTTCTTTTTCGTCAACACAGAACTCACAGTTTTCACAGTTCGCCTGGCAGTCCTTTAGATGGGTTTCCGTAAGGCATGCAAAGTCTGCCCCGGCTTCTTGCACGAATCCTTTCAGGTATAAAACTTTGTCCGGGGAATGATTTGATTTAAGGCCCTGAATGTTAGCTAGAATTATTTTATTCTCTCTCTCTCTCTCTCTCTCTGTATATATATATATAATGTATAATATATATATATATATATATATATATATATATATATATATATATATATATATATATATATATATATATATATAACTTCAGTGAGAATTAAAATATTTTATAAAATTCTTTGAAACTAAAATATATTTTTTGAATTTGAATTTTGAATAACTTGATGATGAAGTGAGACCCAAAATCTAAATCCCTTTAATACACAGAACACACGATTGATCGTACTCCTCGTGTAACATTGTGTAAATTCGTTATTATTTTCAGTAATTTTATTTATAATAAATTATGAATAAGTTATGAATAACTAATAAACAATAAATGATAATAATTAATTAATTACTATAATAAGTATATAAATTATAACAAATTATACTATTAATTAATCACTAATAAATAATATATAAATTATAAGAATAAATATACTAATTAATTATTACTATAACTGAATAATAATAATTATAATAATAAATTATAATATATTTGTGAATAAAATTTGTAATAACTAATAAATAATTTTATAATAATGAATGATTTTAACTTAATATGTAATTTAAAAAATGCAATAATAAATGAGTTATTATTATTATTTAATAAATATAATAAATTATAACAAATTATGAAAAATTCTAAAAGTTAAATAATAATAAATTAATAATTAATTATAAATAATAATACATTATAATATGCGCCTCGGTGGTGTAGTGGTTAGCGTCGCTGACTATGAATCATCGGGCTCGGGATCGAGACTCGGTGACAGCAGGCGGCGCGCAGCAAAACCCAGCTGTTCATCCTTCCACAGTAAAGAAAATGGTGGTAGATAAATGGGTACCCTAGGTTGCCTAGTGGTTAAGACGCTGGGCTGCTGATGGGGCGTGGTTCGGATTCCACGTTAAACTGTAGATCTAAGGTGGAGAGAAAAGTTTGACCTTCGTCAGAATGAACAGTTCGGGCGAAAGCGAACCAAAGGATAATAGTAAACGAATTAATAATTAACAATAAATTATAATATAATTTATACGCTAATAAATTATAAATATAATTTATACGCTAATAAATTATAAACCAAACAAGTTTTCGAAGAAAATTAGGGCCTGTATACAAAATTCTAAAACCCAAAAGTAATTGTGTATGTTAAAAATTATATAAATTTGTACTTTTTATTAAAAGTGTAAATTATTGTTGAAATTGGATAAAATATTAAGTTAATATATAAAATAATAATAAAATATATAATAATAATAATAATAATGATGATAATTTAGGCAACTCTTAATTGCATGACCGCTTAAAAGCTAAATATTCTTGAAAAACACGTACAATAATATTAAATTGTTTTATAACTCAAATCTATTTTCTAATTTGGGTATATGTTGGGGGTAATACGGTAACCATAGAAACGAGAATATTTTACAATATGGTTTCTGCATATAAAATAATTATATATGTAAATTTTGTAATAACTCGTATCTATCCTCGTTTGTATATGTAAGGAAGCTACATTCCATAATTTTAAATTAAATAATAAAAGTTATATTTAATTATAGATTCTGACTTACAAATTAAAAATATTTAACATAAATATATTAAGTTTCAGGTAATAATAATAATAATAATAATAATAATAATAAAAATAAAAATAATAATAAAAATAATAATAAAAATAATAATAATAAAAATATAATAATAATAATAATAAGAAGAAGAAGAAGAAGAAGAATAGAATTTTTTATATAACAGATAAAAGCCATTATTATTATTATTATTATTATTATTATTATTACTATTATTGTTATTACATAAATACTATAATTAATCAAAAACTTATAAGAGCTATTAGTCTATTTTAATGAGAAGTGGAGTCCGGCGTCAAAATATTAATATAACCAAAGCGTTTAAGTTAATTCGTTAATTTTTCCAATTTTGTTATTAACACGAAAGTAATGTGTCACATTTGTAATGATGAAGGCACAGGTTAAGCGAAATTACGACTATTTTTACGTTCAGGGAATCTATTTTACGATATAAAATGGAATACATTTTTAAGTACTTTTCATGTTACGGTACGTTTATCTACTATATACCGATTACAGTGTTAATTAATCAAGAAAAGTTACCGTAAAGTAAAATAGTGAAAATTTAAGTTTATACCATTTTAAATGTTCATACAAAGGTGATATATATATATATATATATATATATTATATATATATATATATTATATATATTATATATATATATTAATGGTAATAATGATAAGAGATAAAAGTATGGTACTGACCTTATCATGAGCTTGCATTAATTGGGTTGTTGAATCAAATTCAGTTGAAGCTGTTCTTGTAATTGATGCAAAACTTGTTCCAGCTGCTTTCTCCCGAGCTCAGCAAGTTGCTGTTGCTGATGTTGGTGCTGTTCTTGTTGCTGTTGATGTTGCTGGAATGAATAAAATTATATGTAATGGCTGTTCCTATAAGACTCATTCATTCGTTTTAATTATAATTATTCGCTAAAAGAATATTGTTTAAAGTTTATAAAAATTACATCATTATCTGGCGTATTCTCT
>JAJOZX010000122.1:1955000-2007500 GCA_023014485.1 Bathynomus jamesi | reverse complement strand
TCGATATTCCTCATAAAGGTGTAGAACTTAAAGGTATTATCAAAGTGTATTTCAGACAGTATTCTATTTTTTGGTCCGCAGTTGTATATATATATATATATATATATATATATATATATATATATATAAGCAAAGAACCTATTTCTTTCTTGTCCCTGAAGATGTGAATATATCACGAAAGCGCTCGGACTTCGTGTTTCCTTTTCCTTTTCCCTGTGGTTCTTTGCTTATTAAAAAGATCACGTGTTGCTTTGTGATTTCTTTGCATATATATATATATATATATTAGTGATGTAGGTCACATCCGCATCCGCATCCGCGGAACATCCGCACATTTTCTCGCATCCGCATCCGCGTCCGCATCCGCGTCCGCATCCGCACTTTGGACTGCGGATGTCGTGCGGATGTGGACCGTTGAGATAAAACGTCATTAATAAGCGGAAATTATCAAATTCTACTATATTAATAGAACTAGTTCATTGTGCGCAAAAGTGATGCAAGCGACAAGACGAGAGGCTGTTCTTGTATGAAGTTACTCTCTTGCAACCTACTTAGATCCACGTTACAAAGCTAAGTTATTTTCACCTAGTACATTAGAACGAGTTAAATCATCACTTGGCAAAGCAGTTGAAGAGCTTCAATCTCTTGAATCTGTCGCTTCGCCACCCACCAAAAGAATAAAAGTTTCAGTGACAGAACCAACACCTTCAACAAGCAAATCTATCACAGAATCTGTCTCTCAGTTCTTGAGTCAAGCAGCAATGACGAGACCTACGCGATGTCAAAAGATGTAGTAAAAATGATCGAGAGCTATCACCAAGAAAAACGCCTGGCTGCATGTGACAATCCTATTAGTTGGTGGAAAAATACGCAGAATATCTATCCATACTTGAGTAAACTTGCGACGAAACATTTAGCCTGTCCTCCAACAAACGTACCAAGCGAGAGATTATTTAGCAGTGCTGGATTAATATATGATGAAAAGAGAAACAGACTGGCAGCAGAAAAGGCAGAAAAATTAATGTTCCTTAAGCATAACCTTCCTATAATTAAGTTTGAACATTAAACGATGAACATCTTAGTTTACTTTATTTTAATTACTCATTTATAAATATGCCTAATAAAACTTTAAACTTAATATAAATAGTTATCAAGCTAATTAAAGATCTCTTTCTATAAGGGTGGAGGAGGTTGGGGAAAGAGGTCGGTGGGGTGCATTTGAGTTGGGTTCACGTCCCGCATCCTGGTAACACAATTATGGTTTCTAATTGTGGCTGAAACTCAACAAAATATAACGAATTTATTTGCAGACGAATTCACTAATTGATTTCTATATTAGGTAGATGCTTGATATTATTTTATATGTTCAGAGAAAAGTACAGCAATTATTGTACAATTAATCAATTATACTACATTATAGCTACAGCTCTCTCTATATAATAACTTATTATATACGTTAAACACAACAAATCTCGAATATATCCTAAAAAATAACGAAAATGTAGACATCCATCCGCATCCGCGGATGTTGAAATCAAACATCCTCATCCGCATCCGCATCCGCGGATGTGAAAAAAATGACATCCGCTACATCACTAATATATATATATATATATATATATATATATTAGGTACAGGTGTCCGAGAATTATCTGTACAATTTTTGGCTATTATTAAAAGTCAACGATGAAGTGCAGAAATTCAGTGTTGTCCCATTTTACAGAGAATCTCATTAAGTTTTTTCTGATACCAGGTTTTGACAAGTTTTTTAGAAATTCCAGTGTGTCCGAACATTATCTGTACAATTTCATCTTTTAATAAAATTCTTGATAACACACGTAAAATTCTTAAACAAGATTATTTAGAATCTGTATTTTCAAAAGTTTCTTTTATTAAAGTAACGTTGTTACAAACATTCGATATGTGCACCATTAGTGATTCGCAAAATATCCAATCGATACTCCAAATGTTGCTATGTACGCTGCAGCATATCCACATCAATTCGCTCAATAGCAGCTGTGATTCTTGCTTTTAAATCATCAATGTCTGTCACCCGCGTACATTTCTAAAAACCTTATCAAAACGTGGTATCAGAAAAAACTTAATGAGATTCGCTGTAAAATGGGACAACACTGGAATTTCTACACTTCATGGTTGACTTTTAATAACAGCCAAACATTGTACAGATAATTCTCGGACACCCGGTATATATATATTTAATTCTTGAATTATTGAATTTTTGACCGCGGAAAGTGTTGCTCCCATAGACATTCATCAGCGAATGCAAGCTGTGTACGGCAAACAGTGTGTTGATGTGAGTACCGTTCGACGTTGGGCGAGGCAGTGTAAAAAGGAGAAGCAGGGCAAGAAGATTTGCGAGACAAACGCGAAGTGGAAGGCCTGTAACGGCAACCGACGAGTCTCATCGAAATTACGTTGACGAACTGATTCGTGGAAATCGTCGCATTAAACAAAATGAAATTGCTGCAATGCCCGATATCTCCAAAGAGCGAGTGGGACACATTATCAGTATTCTCGGTTACCGAAAGGTCTACGCCAGATGTGTGCCTCGCATGCTCACCGCCGAGATAAAAACTGAAGGACTAGGCATTTGCCAAGAAAATCTGCAGCTCTTCGAAAATGAAGATGAATTTCTGGGCAGCATTGTTACAGGAGACGAGACATGGGTCCACCATTATGACCCTAAAAATAGACGGCAGTCCATGGAATATCGGCACAAAAATTCACCGCAACAAAAAAAAATCAAAGTTAAAAAATCGGCTGGAAAGGTGATGATGATGACTGTTTTATGGGATATCAATGGTGTTGTTCTCGAAGACTTTACGGAAAGAGGAACAGCAGTCAACTCCGCACGTTATATTGAAACGCTGAAGAAGTTGTAAAAACGGATCAGGAGGGTTCGCACCCACAAAAACGCAGTCATTGTTCACCATGACAACGCACGGCCTCACACCAGTGTTCATACGCGAGAAGTAGTTGAGGATCCGCAATTCACCGTCTTGCCGCATCCACCATATAGCCCCGATTCAGCACCATGCGACTTTCACCTCTTTCCTAAACTTAAACAACATCTCCGTAGAAATCGCTACGAGTCTGACGAAGAAGTTAAGGTCGCTGTGAAAGTTTGGTTTCGTAGTAAAAGCTCCGAGTTTTACCAGATGGTTCAAAAACTCATTTATCGTTGGCATAAATGTATCAAGGTAGAGGGTGATTTTATAGAAAAGTAAATGTATCGTTTTGAAGAATAAACTCTAAGGTACATATCTGCTTTTGTTTCGATAAAATCCTTCAACCCGTTTAAAATTTATTTCAGTGGAGGCATTGCTTTTCAGCCCACGTATATATATATATATATATACACGTTTCGGTGGTGTAGTAGTTAGCGTCGCTGACTACAAATCCATCAGCCTCGAGATCGAGACCCAGTGACGGCAGGCGGCGCGCAGCAAAACCCAGTTGTTCATCCTTCCACACAATAAATAAAATTAGTTGGTAGGTAGCCTAGTAGTTAAGACGCTGGGCTGCTGATGGAGCGTGTTCGGATTCCACGTTAAACTGTAGTTCTAAGGTGGAGTGACAAGCTTGACCTTTGTCAGAATGAACGATTCTGGCGGAAGCATAACCAAAATTATACACATTATTTGGGAGAGGGTTTGAACAAATGTTCAGGATTGACCCGTGTTCCACCCATCTGTAACATCCAGCCCCATCTGGGGCAATTTTAAGGTACCCATTTATCTATCAATCACAGTAAGGATGAACAACTGAGTGGGTTGCTTGCCGATTGACCCCGTCGATGGGTCAGTTAGTAAGCAAGGCCAACCATTATATATATATATATATATATAAGATGGAATTAGTGAAGATGGAATTAGTGCATTCCGAAACGTTGGTACTATTAAACCTTGAAAGATGTTTGTATTTTCTCTGGTGTTCCTGTTTATTATATATATATATATATATATATATATATATATATATATTATATATATATATATATATATATATAAAACCCGATAATTAGTGAATTTAGTTTAAAATAAAAATGTTTATATGTATTTTCAGTATTAATATGTGACACATGGCTGAAATAAAACATGAAACAAATTACTAAGACAGAGTGCGGTTAGTGTACTTATAAACGCACATTCAAATTACTAACACGACATCGTATAAATACATGAGGGTTAATTACACTATAAGAAAAACTAATGTTGCCTTTTTTTCCAATCTGCATTTGTCCGCATTTATTATTCATGTTAATTAAAAAAAATTGCTCGTGTGTGTGTGTGTGTGTGTGTGTGTGTGTGTGTATATAGAGCATACCTATGATTTTCGTGATTACCTGGCTATGTGAGGTGGAGAGCGCAAGAATCCAACTCACTACTTCACCAGGCCAACTCGAGAGGAGGGGCGACAAGCTTGACCTTCGCGAAATGAGAAATCATCACGCGGAACCTTTGTAAGGTTGTAAGGTTGTATATATATTATCACGCATGATTTTTTATTATAAAAAAATCGCCCCCACCAGGGTTCCAACCCACGACCGGTTGAGTAAAAGATGAGGTCACTAGCCACTGTACTACAACGGCGTAAACGTTAATACAACCTGACATATATTTAAACAACCAAGGAAACGCCTAACGCTTTCGCGTTCAGAGTTGTTTTACGTGTTAACCCTTCCGCACTTGAGGTAATGACCAGCATTTTATTCAAACTATCTGGCGCAACGCAGCGGTTCCATAAATGCACTATCATGCATGAACACGCACGACTTTTTATGCATGCGTGTTCGTGCATGATATGCATTATGGTACACCAGCGTTGCATCAGATAGTTTGAATGAAATACTAGTGTAGTCATTACCTCGAGTGCGGGAGGGTTAACACGTAAAATGGCTCTGAACGCGATAGCGTTAGGTGTTTCTTGGGTTATTTAAATATATGACAGGTTACATTAACTTTTACCCGTTGTAATGTAGTGGTTGGGGAGTTTTTCATATATATATATATACACAATGTTGCGAATGGCCTCACCGTTTTTACACACATATGCATATGTGGTAATTTTTCCCTTATAAATTGGTGTGCCTCTCTTAAAATTTATCTTTCAATTTTTTTTTTTAATAATGTGACATATATATCAATTTGGCAGCATCTATTAAATCGATTGTAAATCCTCCCTCTTGAGCTTGAATTGGTAGACTCCACTTACAATATTTATATTTTTTATTTCTTTATTCTTTTGTGACCTGTTCCATAAAAAAGCCATTTGAATTTATATGGAAGGTCGGCCAAAGTGCTAAAAGTGTCTTTATATATATATATATATATATATATGTATGTGTATATATATGTATATATAATATATATATGTATGTATATGTATTTATGGGTTTTTTTATTTGCCTGTTTATTCTTTATGATTATTTAGGCTGTGACATATATATCACTAAGGCACTATTTTGTAATTAATTTTTTCTCAATTTATATTTATATTATTTTTATTTCTTTATTCTTCTGTGACCATATAAATGTTGGCTCCTCCCACAATTTTTTTCTATGCTTACTATATATATGTATATATTTATATATATATAATATGTATATATATATATATGTATATATATGTGAATGTGTATGTATGTATGTTTATTTTTGTAACCTATATATTGCCTTGATCTGTCCTTTCACTCCAGTGTTCCTGAGGATGTCATTAGACGAAAGCGCTTGAGCACCCCTTTGTGTTTCTTTTTCCTTCGTGGTTTTATTCATCATAAATACTTTTCACGTGTCACTTTCGTGAAATAATTTTTCATATATATATATATATATAAAGAGAGAGAGAGAGAGAAAATGAAAGATTTAGTAAGCAATTTTCACGTGTATGATTCTTTCATTAATTTTGTGTTAAGGCGTCAAGGTATAGTCTTTAAATAGAGGGCGTTAACTTATTATAAAAATGGAAAAGGTACAGAAAATATATATAAAAAAACAACGTTCATTTCACTTATTTATAATACACATCTATCGAATATAATCATTTACCCGCTTCGTCTCCACGCACAAATGTGTGACGTGAGCACGATTTTTTTTTTTTACATAATTTTACCCGAAGACAAAAAAAATTTATACCAATTACAATAATATTTATGGCTTTGTAATTAGTTGTGGTTCAAATACAGATTCAATCACAAATGCTGGGATTTTTAATCGTTAATGGAAATTACTTATATATATATATATATATATATATATATATATAACTGCAAACACGCAGTATAATTAACGTAAAGAACGACGCTTGTATAGGAGATATTCCGCGCAAGATGAGAGAGAGAGAACGAAACAAATGAAAAAATGAGGTAACCACCCGGGAATCGAACCCGGGATCTTCCGATTGCCGGTCAGATATGATAACCACTACAGTTAAATGTATATAATGTTACGGCATGCGGGAGGTGCCCCCTTGGGGCATTGGTTTCTGCGAGTATGTAGAAGAATTACGACATTTGGAAGAGTGAGGCCCATGGTGTAGTGGTTATCATATCTGACCGGCAATCGGAAGATCCCGGGTTCGATTCCCGGGTGGTTACCTCATTTTTTCATTTGTTTCGTTCTCTCTCTCTCATCTTGCGCGGAATATCTCCTATACAAGCGTCGTTCTTTACGTTATATATATATATATATACACCTTTCCTTTCAACCTTTCAAATGTTCCGCGCGATGATTCCTCATTTCACGAAGGTCAAGCTTGTCGCCCCTCCTCTCGAGTTGGCCTGGTGAAGTAGTGAGTTGGTTTCTTGTACTCTCCACCTCACATAGCCATAGCCAGGTACGCCCGGCTCATCGGGGATTGTTCTGAGCCAGGCGTCTAATCTTCCTTTGAAGATGTCCGCCGCAACACCACTCGTGTTTCTTAGGTCTTTCGGCAGCTGATTAAAAAGTTTTGGTCCTCTCACAACAAAAATATTTTCTTTCAGGGTTAAGTATGTTCCCTGTCTCACCTTTAATTTGGGAACACGACACAATCTTCCTTTTCTACTTTCCACTGTTGTTTGGGGAGTTACGGGGTTCAGAGTAAGATTGGGACTAGTTTCTCCATTATATTCCAAGTGTAAATAATGGTGTATCTCTCTCTCCTCCTTTCCAGTGAATAGTGGTTTAATTCGCGTAACCTTTCCCAGTAGTTTAGTTCTTTACACCCATTGATCTTGGCTGTGAAGCTTCTCTGAATCCCTTCTAGTTGTCTAATGTCTTCTTTTTTATATGGGCATGTTAGGTCCGAGCAGTATTCCAATTTCGGTATGATCAGTGTTTTCAGTAGAGGAATTATTATATTCTTATCCCTTCGTTTAAAGGTTCTCAGTATCTGCCCACTTTGCTCTGTTTACTGCGATCTTATTTTGCGTTTCAAATTTCGTATCATCAGTCATAACAACCCCTAAATCTTTTGCTTTAGAATTTCTCTGAATTTCCTGTCCATTTTGGGTATAATATTCCATGGATTTTAGGTCTTCTCTTTTTTCGTACCATAACAGCTGAAACTTCTCGGTGTTAAACTTCATATTGTTGTCTTCCGTCCAATTGTACGTTCTGTTCATGTCTGTTTGTAGAGATCCTATATCCTCTGGGTTTCTTATTTTTTTACTGATCTTTGTGTCAAAGGATGTTACTGTGCTGTCTCTGGTAACGTCCTCATCTATGTCAGTTAACATGATTATGAAGAGTAGTGGAGCTAATACTGTTCCTTGTGGTACTGAGCTGACGACCTCTAATCTGATGAAGCTGCTCCTTGTACTGTAACGACCTGCCGCCGCTCACTCAGGAAATTATATATCCATTTCCCTACTTTTCCTGTTATTTCCATATATTTCAGTTTATGTATTATGATTCCATGGTCACACTTGTCGAACGCTTTGGCAAAGTCTGTGTATATTACATCATAGTTTTCATTACTGTCCATTACACCAATAATGTTGTTGTAGTGTTCCATTAGTTGTGTTAGGCTTGATCTGCCTGACCGAAACCCATGTTGGTTATCATTTAATTTTTTCTGAGTTTCCAAAAAGTCATAGATTTTCTGTCTAACTATTCTTTCAAATATTTTAGTGAAATGAAATGTACGCGACACTGGCCTATAGTTTTTGGCCTTGGATCGATCTCATTTATATATTGGGACTATGTTCGCGCTCTTCAGGATGTCCAACATTTCTCCCGTGCCTAGTGATCGTCTCCATATCCAATATAGGCGCTCAGTGACTGCATTCTTGCAGTTTTTGATCAGTGTGGCATTCCATCTATCCGGTCCTGCCGCTGAGTGTGCTTTCAGTTTGCCTATAGCTGATGTATATCATCTGTCGTAAAGTCGAAGTCCGTTATACTTTCCCTTGTTGTTTTTCTTCAAAGAACGCGTTTCTATCGCATGTCAGTTTGTCAGTTTTTGGGATACTGAAAGATGATTCGTACTTAATATTTCAGATACTTCTGTTAGATCATCAGATAAAGCATTCTCTTCGTTTTTCAAAAGTCCAATAGTCGCATGGTTTTTCGACTTCCTTTTTGCAAAATTATAGGAGTATTTTGAGTTAACCATTATCGCTTCTTTTGCGTCGTCTTCTTCTTTTTCTGTATGCTTCTCAATTAGTTCATGTATGACGCCATCAATACTCTGCAGTTTACTATTTAATTTTTTCTGATGTTGTTATCTTTACAGTTACTTAATTTTGCAGTCACTCTTTTTCTCTTTCGGAACAATGACCGCTTTTGTCTCTCGAACCTGCTTCTCTTTCCTCTTTGTTGTATTTTTAGGACATGTCTTTCCACAATTTCCAGCGTCTTCTCCTCTAAGGGTCGTTAGCATCTCTTTCGTTGTCTTGGCCTCGAAGATGGATTTCCAATCTATTACTTCTATGCTGGATGCAACATCTTCCCAGTTTATAGCTTTGGAGTGAAAATTAAAAATTTCAAATTTGCTTCTTTCTGTTGTTCGTGTTCTTTCCCTTCTTGTTCCCTTCTCGGTTGTTATTTCAATAATGTTGTGATCCGATATTATAGATGGGGATATTTCTACATTATCAATTAGGTTGCTGTTGTTTGTGAACACCAAATCTAGACAGTTGTTTTTTCTTGTGTTTTCTGTTATTTCTTGTGTTAACGTAAATTCATCAGCCAGAGCTAGTAGCATTTTTACCTGTTCCCGGTCTTCCCGTGTGCCCCCCTTATCCTGGTGTACACATATATTTTTTCCTATCCTTTTATATTTCATGAATGGAAAATTAAAATCACCACAGAGAAAAATATTTGGGGTTGGAGAGTGTAGATCTTTTACCCAGTTTCTTACCTCTGTAAAAGAATCGGAGAATTTTGAGGTTGGCGTGTTCGGGGTCTGTACATTACAATTAGCACCATATTTAATTTTTCAACTTTTGCTGCTACACATTCTACGTAGCTGTTTGGGGTACTTATAGTCATTTCGGCCATAAGCCTTTCGTGTGTGTAAATAGCACATCCTCCTTTACGTCTATATATATATATATATATATATATAAGTAATTTTTTATAGAAGTAATTTTTACATTTTTTGTTATTTTTGTATGTAAAACAATGTAAAAATATAAAGAATAAATGTAATGAAAAATATAAATAAAATATAATTAGTAACTCACACACCCTTCTAAATATTATAGTATATCATTGATAGAAATAACTAGTGAGAAAGATCAGGAACGGACACAACACTCAGGCCTAACTACTGTAATGCGGTCCATTGCGCGAACCCTTGAATTATTATTAATGATGATCATGATAATGAGGATACAAATCGCATAAAATAGTATAATATTCTTGAAGTTAATAAATGATAAAATAAATCAAGCAATAATAAATTTAAAAAAACTAAAAATTATGACTAAAAGAGAAATAAAAATAAGACGTACTGAAACAAGTAATAATAAAAACTACCCACTAATAAGACCACAAAAGAAGAAGAAAAGGAAATAAAAATTAAAAGTACACGCAGTGACAATATCAACATATAAGGGCTTCCAGAAAACCTTAGCACACCCATTTGCAGCTTATATGTTTACTTATATCAAAATAGTTTTTAGTGATTATAAAAAAATATAAAATTCTTTATGTATTGCAGGTATTAAAATTACTCTAGCTGATAAAGTGATAATATAATGGTTTCTCAATTAATTGGTGATTCGGAGAGGCAACGTGTGATAGATCGCATACGAGCAATAACATTTCGGGAAGCTCGTGATGCTGGAGCCACCTTTATATGTACACGTTCATGGGTTGCCAAAAAGTTGCGAAGAAGTGAGTACTTCGTCAAAAGAAATTGGAATAAAACTTTGGATGAATGTGAAATGGATACAACCAAATCTGGGCGCCCAAATTTGCCACTCTCTCAGGAAACAAAGGACATCATTGAAAGCGGTACGCGTAAGCGGAAAAACAGCTGTGCTAAACTTTCTAGAGAGATCGAAGTGTTGAGAGGAAAGATCGTTAGTGGTGAGATCACTCGACTGTACCATCATAGGCAAGGTTTAAAGCCTTGGCATGAACTTCCAAAGCCAAGAAAAACTCAACTTAACATCGATGACAGAATGTGGTTTGCCCATTATCTTGAAGATTGGGATGTGGATGATTTCATGCATTTAGCTGTCTCCGATGAATTTTTTGTTTACGTAACACGTCGGCCTAACTACCAAAATGATCGAGTGTGGGTCACAACACCAGATGAAATCGATGACAATGAACATTATCGCGAATTATTAAAAAGTCCAGACTGTGTTGGTGTGTTTGTTTTGTTCACTGCAAAGAAGCTCATGTGGGTGCTGAAGCCAAATGGTCAGAGTTGGGATGGACAGTATTTTCGTGATATTATTCTATCCCAGCATGTCATTCCTTTTCTAAGAAACTCAAACAATGTTATGGATGTCGATCAGGTCACATTTCTGCATGATAAGGCCTCCTGCTTTAAGGCATTAGCCACTCAACAGTTGTTGCGGAACCATGAGATCGATTTCTTTGGAAATGAAGAATGGCCAGGAAATTCTCCTGACCTGAATGTCTGTGAACACATTGGATCAGTTATAAAGGACAAGGTTGAATGTCTCTTGTTTCAAGAACCTGCAGCAAATCGATTTTCGAAGGATACAATGACGCAACACATTGAAACTGTTTTAGCAAATTTGCGTAACGATCAAGATCTATTCACGTCACTTTTGGCAAGCTACCCAAAGCGAATTCAGGCTGTCTTGGAAGCCAATGGCGGGAACACCAAGTTTTAATTGTTTCTCATTAAATGCAGGATTAAATTATCTTTTGTAAGGTATGTTTAGTTTTACTGTACCTCTAATGGTTTAGACCATGGGCGGGGGGGGCTAAGGTTTATCGGAGCCCCGTATATGGTTATAATAATGATGATGATGATGATGACAATGATAATGTTTATTGACAGGAGACAGATCCCATAAAATAAAAAGGTACAATATCGATCAAGGTAAACAATGATACAACTAATTAAACAATAAATTAAAAAAAAGATTATGGTAATAAAGAAATAACAATAATACGTGTTAAGAAAAGAGAAATAATAAAATTAGTAATAACAGCTTCATAAAAATAAAAAGTACATGTAATGGAATAGCTAATGTAGGAGTTAAGTGGAGCTATAGACACACTTTCATACCAAGAGGTCCGCAGTCTAGAAGACATAAATCAGGACTGATGACTAGTTTTGACAATTGGATTGTCTGAGTTTCTAATTCTTCGCATTAGACTGTATTGAACACGTCTTGTTACCTCAGGGAGACCCGGAACGCTGCGGTTAGCGAACATTTTAGAATAGAATTACATAACCTTAGTTTTAGTAACATTCAAATTAATGTCATAGTTCTATGAATATGATCATCCAGACCTTTCACCGAAGGGCTTAGTAACATCATATCATCGGCATAGATCAAGTTATTTATCCTCCTGTCATCTATACAGCATCCCACTCTCGTCTCGTTAAGAGAAGCAATTAATCCATCAATATATCTATTAAACATCGGAGGAGAGAGTAAGAAGCCTCGTCTAACTCCGCATGAGCAACCAAAACATTCGGACAATACATTGTCCCATCTAACAGTAAAAGTGTGGCGTGTGTACCAATATTTCAATAAATTTAAAACATATGGTGGAGCATTCCTGTCTTCTAATTTTTTAAATAGAATTGTGTGATTCACTCTATCATATGCTTTGTTTACATTCCCACAACAGCTATGAATAGTTGAATTACTGACAGTATATCTAAATACAATCTCTTTCAAAACATAAATACACTGGTCAGTTGAACGGGATGTTTTAAAACCAAACTGATTAGGAGACGTCCATAAATAATCATTTAGTCGGCGTAGCAAAAGTGTCTAGGGTAATTTCTGTTAGCGCTGGATAGAATGTTTCCCTTTGAAAAGGGATGTGATATAAATTTTCATAAAGAACGCTGTCGGGATTCGAACCCATTCCGAGTCTTCACTTCAACTCTAGGGAAACCATGTTATCCAATAAGCCACGGAAACTGACTTCAATCATATATACACTCTACATTTGTTGGCGCACAATTACTGTAAATAGTGCAATATTACATGTACTATTGTACTGATTGTACTATGGAAACCTGAAGTAGGTTCAACTCATTTCCATTATTGTATCACTGTATGAATGCGCATATATATATATATATATATATATATATATATATATATATATATATATAAATCGAGTGACATTGGACTGTAGTGATTATAAATAATTCCTCTTTTATAGCATGTTCATGTAGTACAGATTATAGTAAGTAACGAGCAGGTTCGGAAAAAAGTTCGCATAGAAATCATAAAATGTCTAATCGTTAATGATTGTTTCGTTTTTTAAATTTAATTACGGTCACCAAAACACAATGAAATAGCCAAAAAAAAAAAAAGAGAATATTACCACTTAGTGATTTTTAATACTTTTTAAAACGTTTATGTTTCTAGGCAAATCAGTGGGATCCGAACTACGACTCACCAAAGAAGTCAGAAATTAATAAGTCCTCGACCAGACTCGACCTCACGACCTTATACCAAATACCAATCACCCAGCGTCTGAACCACTGTATTGAAGCGGATAACCGTGTATATATATATATATATATATATATATATATATATATATATATATATATATATATATGGGAGTGAACTCAGAATGGTTCCCTGAGGTTTTTTATGACACACACAGACCGTGCATGAAACAAGGAACTCTTCTGGGAAAATTAAATCCACTATAGTCCGAATAAGTAATGGTAAATGACAAACACAACAGTTTTTTTTTTTTCATGATGTTAGCCCGACGTGGGCAACGGGTCGTTCGCAAAGAGGTCCCAAAAATATAGCTTCCCTCACCAGCTATCTGCAAAGCAGATAGGATCCAGCTTTGGGACAGGATCTAGGGTTTAAAGCAGCCTAGCCCCGCTACATTTAGAACCTCAATATAAGCAATATAATTCACGTCGGATTGAATACATCAAAGAAAAACGGACATGTTATGTGCCTTAAAAAGTGGACGCTCAATTCTGCCCGGTGAGGTTTAAGTTTTGGTTTATGGCTAAAAATATAATAGTTACCCCTTTTTCTTTGATGTATTCAATCCGACGTGAATACAACGAGTCTTTTGCTTATATTGAAGTTCTAAATGTAGCGGGGCTAGGCTGCTTTAAACCCTAGGCCTAGATCCTGTCCCAAAGCTGGATCCTATCTGCTTTGCAGATAGCTGGTGAGGGAAACTATATTTCTGGGACCTCTTTGCGAGTGACCTGTTGCCCACGTCGGGCTAACATCATGAAAAGAAAAAAAACTATAGTGTTTGTCATTTACCATTACTTATTCGGACTATAGTGGATTTAATTTTCCCAGAAGAGTTCCTTGTTCCATGCATGATCTGTGTGTATCATATATATATATATATATATATAACACTTGTGATGTTATTATCGGTTATTTTGGCAACAAATCAGTTAGGAAGAATAACTGTTTATATATAATATATATATATATATATATATATATATATATATATATATATATATATATATATATTATGGCCCTACGAATCACAATTTTTTTCGAATCGAATCTTGAATCAAATCATCCCAAACAATTCGAATCGAATCTCGAATCGAATCAACTGTACACATATAGATTAGAGTGTTTCTACACACAATTAGTAATAAACATAAAATTAATTAAATCTTGTTGAGAACAAAGGACAAAGTAAATCCTTCTGAAAAAAAATGTATTAAGTATTTGATGATCAGGAGGAACAATGGTAATAAAGTATGATAAAAGTGTTGTTGCACAAGAGATTGGTTTCAGTATATAAATCAGGGGTGGCCAAGTTTCCTGGACCCAAGAGCCACATACGACGTTTTTCAGATGTACGAGAGCCGCAAAATATTTTAAAAAGAATTTAATTAGTAAAAACATATACATATACTTATACTCACATTATTAAATTGTTTAATTACTGCTTGTAGAAGGCTTAGTTTGGGTCTTCATTTTGGCTGTTAATGCTTTAAAGTCTGATGATAAAAACCCACTCTAATAGACAGAGTTTATTTCCACAACAGTTCGATGCCCACTGGCATCCTCTTCTGTATCCACCCGAAGAGGATGCCAGTGGGCATCGAAACTGTTGTAGAAATAAACTCTGTCTATTAGAGTGGGTTTTTATCATCATATTTTGACCTTCACGTAGAAAAAAGTGAAGTTTTTGCATTCTTTAAAGTCTGGCTGATGTGATGTTAAGGCGGTATGAAGAAGTTCAGTCAGGTGTTCGTTAGTGAGGGCAGCACGATGTTTTGACTTTACAAACTTCATTACCGAGAAGAGTGCTTCACAGCAATAAGTTGTCCCAAAAATTGAGATAAGTCGGAAACTGGTTTTGCTGAGGTGAGGATACTTTGTCTCTGGTATTTGCTTCCAAAACTCAACTGCAGATAAGCTGTATCAACTTTAAACCCACGTCCTCCTGTAGCTCCAAAAGTTCTGTTTGTATTGAAGCAGCTCCGTAACAAAAGGTGTGGTAACAGGACAGCCATCGTTGACGACATCAATCAAGAAAGGATTTACAAGAAATTCGAAGCATGGTTTTAGCTTCTTTAGTTCATCAAAACTGAACTGAAAATCATCAATTAGTCCTTCTAATTTACCTTTGTATTCCTCCAATTTACTATCTTTTATTTCAATATCAGAAAAAGTGTTTGTTCGGTTTTTCAGATGGGGAAAGTGGTCAAATTTTTGTTACTAGATCTTTTTGGAAGAACTTTATTTATTCTGGAAACTGAAAAATGTCTGTGTAGGGTCAGAAATGACCTTATCCTTTCCCTGAAGTGGCAAATTTAGATTTTAAAGGTGTTGTATTACATCAGTAAAAAACATCAGATCCTGCACCCATTCGTGATCTTCTAGTTGTGGGTATGACTTTCCCTTTTCTTTCAAGAAATCAATGATAGGCTCCAACAGTGCAACAAACTATTCAGGAGATTACTAGTTGATAACCATCTTACAATACAGTAGAATGAAAGGTGATCTGGCTTATCTTGAAGATCCAGCTCCTCGAAAAAATTTCTAAACGCTCGGTGCGTTTTTGCATTTGAACGAATGAAATTCACAATTTCTAGAACACATTTCATAACACTTGTCATACCTAAAGTACTTGCTTACCAAATGACCACGGTGAATGATACAGTGAATAAAGAGACACACAGGATACTTGGGATCGCGTGTCAAGAGCCCAACTAGGCCTACATTTGTCCTTCCATAGCTGGTGCTCCATCTGTTGCAACACTGACAAGTTTATTCAATGGTACTTGAGCATTTGATAATGCCTCGTCAAATGCGTTCTTTATGTCAACCCCTCTGGGTTTTCTCTTAAGGTCATTAAGTCCAAGAGTTCTTTTTTCACATTTCCATCGCCAATAACATAACGAACAAATACCGCCAGTTGAGGGTTATCTTTAATATCTGTGGATTCATCGAGGGCCAAACTGAATGCAACAGAATTCTTCAAATCACTCTGCAACGAGCATGTAATTTCAGCATTGATCTGGTAAATACGTCTCTATGTAGTCTCTATATAGTGTGGTGGGAAATAGAAATACTACTTAGTTGTTCTCGAAGCTTTGTGTTATCTGGAGCGAGAATTGCAGTAACATCGGCAATATTCTTCACAAATTCTCCACTACTGTAGGGAAGTTGAGCACGAGCAATATTCCATGCCATAACAAAACTAGCTTCAGTAGTTAAGTCAGCTGTCTTACACAATGATGAAAGTACAGTTTGTTAGGCAACTAGGCTAGATTTCAACATTGTTAACTTAGTCTTCCGCAATTCTGATTTGGGAGGAAATTCCGTAATAAAAATTTTATGGTTAGTTTCATGATGACGCTTTAAGTTACTGGCTTTAAAGTGATTGAGTGCCACGTGGCAGATAAGACACACAGGTTTCCCACCCTTAACAGTGAGGCAAAGCTCTTCTCCCACTCCTGTTTAAAACTCTATTTCTTCTTCATATTTCCGTTTCTTACGCTTTGTCTGCTCAGTCATTTTAATCAACTAAGGGGTTGTATAACTTTCACTTGTATAGCTGAGAAAAATAGCCACTATTTGATCTAAGAAGCCAACTTTAAAACACACTCACTCGTTACTACACGCGGCCCTGCGCAGGGTAGCTCGTGGGGTACTGGACACTGGTGAATGGCGATTGGTGTTAATTAAGTAATTATCCCGCTTAGTGCCTGTCACGCCAAATAAATTGTCGTACGCATGAAGAATTTTATTGTCAATTCAATTTTTCCTTGTTTTTTTTTATATTTTTTTATGTGAAAAAAATTATATTTGTATCATGAATTTTGTCTTTATGATAAATACAATAAAAACCAAAATTGTCTCGCGAGTCGTAGTTAACATCCTCGAGAGCCGCATGCGGCTCGCGAGCCGGGGTTTGGCCACCGTTGGTATATATATTGAATTATAATTTAAGTAAAAAGAAAAGTGTTTATTACGAAAGTGTTCTTCAAAACAACATCACTGATGTTGTTTACTGGACTTAATGGAGATTCGAAAATATTGAATCGGAGCCCAGGCTATCGAATCAAATCGAATCTTCTCTCCCGATTCGAAATCAAATCGAATCTCGAACGTTCGCAGGGCCCTATTATATATATATTATATATATATATATATATATATTAAGGGTGTGCGACTCAGATATTTTTATTTCTATTCGATTTCGATTCAATTCGGCCACTTGTTTTCGATTCTCGATTCGATTCGATTCGACTGCGACTGTGCACTGCACTCACCTATACTTTACAATTTACATGCACCAGCACCAACAGAACAACATACATGCACCAGCAACAACATACTGAAAAGCGTAATAAACAACTGAACCCAAAGAACCGGTCCAAACTTGTCACACCGCAAGGCGCGCGCACGTGATTCTGTGACAAAATCAAAAGCTGACCATGCGTATGAGCGCACTCAGATCTTTATAAAAGCGTAATCTCTCAAATATCCAACTATTTTATAACGTTATTATATTATATAATAATATATATATATATATATATTTTTTTTTTTTTTTATTTTTTATTTATTTTTTTTTCAATTGTTATTCCACGGTTTCGACATTCCATGGTTTTCAGGTAGTGCCAGTTTATCGTCTCGACAGGTTACAGTTAGCGAATCGAAGAATCGAAATTTTTAGCTCTCAGTCGGGTCGGGTTTCGATTCTTTTACTGAATCGACCCGAATCGACATTTTCGATTAATCGCACAGGCCTAATTATATATATGATGCAAGTCCACAAGGAAAAAGAAAAATGATTCCAAGATCTTTCGTATATTCAGAAGTACACCTCGTCAGGGAATGAAGGGAGAAGGCGAAATGACAAAACTATATACAACGGGACAGAAAAACAAAAAGATTAGCACACGAGTAACAAGAGTTGATTAGAGGCAAAAGGTATTTTAACAGGATATTATCAATTTTATACCTTTTGCCTCTAATCAACTCTTGTTAATCATGTGCTAATCTTTTTGTTTTTCTGTCCCGTTGTATATAGTTTTGTCATCTCGCCTTCTCCCTTCATTCCCTGACGAGGTATACTTCTGAATACACGAAAGGCCTTGGAATCATTTTTTTTTTCCTTGTGGGTTTGCACTTTGCATCATTCATTCATTTCAGTGTTTAATTGTGAAATTCATCCCATATTATATTATATATAATATATATATATATAATTCAGTGGCGACTCCTGCACTCGGGCTTCTTGGGCTGAGCCCGAGAGGCAAGAGGCAAGGAGAAGCGTGAGAGATAAAAATTGTGTATTTATAGATTTAAGTTTTTAAAAAAAAGTTTTAAATACAAATTGTAAAAATGGTTTTTGGCTGGTAGTATGTTGCTATTTTTTTGTCTAGCCTTCGTCACGCAAGCAAATTTTGAGCACATTTAGATACCCTTACTACCTATAAAAAACTATATTGACACATTAAGTTTTCATGTAATCTTTCAAGATCCTTTACTCGGGCGCAAGACATTACGCCCGAGAAAAGTATAAGTAACATCGTATATTTAAAGTTCTTTTAATGAATAATTAATTATTTGCTTGCATACGGTTACATAATAGTCCTTCTTCTAATTCTCATTAAATAAAATACGTTTTTCCTCCTATTAATTTTTTTTATAAAAAAAAAAACATTTCAACTCGGGCTTATATCCTTCGGCCCTGTAGAGGCACAATTTTTAATTCTGGCGATACATGGTAACTTTTTACGTTTCGGTAAGCGTGCCTTCAACTGCCTTGGGCGGCGGTGCAGTTTGATTTTTGCCGCAATGTGAGGTTGTTCGCTTTTCTTAAATAATCTGATTTATTTTTAATATTATAAGTATTCTGAGAAGTATAGCCCACCCATGGAGGACATAGTGTTATCATGGCTCAAGAACGGCTCTCGTCCCTGGCTAGGATTTCAATTGAAAAAGAAATACTTATTGACTGAGAAAGCAAAAAGGAATTACATGACTGAATATTAAAAGAATTTGCTTTAAAACCAAGACGCTTGGACTTTATGTTCAAGTAAATAAAATTCAAATAATTTTTTTTACCGAGGTATGTATTTATTTATTTTATTGCTAAACTTAAGTTATTGTCATGCATTTAAATGTCGGCTCATATGTAGACATGAAAATTTAAAAGAGCCCGAGTAGTCTTGAAGAGCTGGAGTCGCGCACTGATATATATATATATATATATATATATATATATATATATATATATATATATATATATTATTATTTTTTAACTGCAAACAACACGCAGTATAATTAATGTAAAAACGACGCTTGTGTAAAAGAGCGCCCGCACAAGAAGAGGAGAAAGAACGAACAAATGGAAAATGAGGCACCTCCAGGAGTAGAGCCCGGGATCATCCAATTGCCAAACGACATGCTATCCACTACACCAAGGTCCTCGATCAGTCAGAAGTCGTAATTCTCCTACATACGAGCGGAATCGAATGTAGGGGGGGGCACCTTCTCATGCCGTACATATATACATTTTAACTGCAAACAACACGCAGTATAATTAATGTAAAGAACGACGCTTGTGTAGAAGAGCGTCCGTGTTGTTTGCAGTTAAAATGTATATATGTACGGCATGAGAAGGTACCCCCTCAGGGCATTCGATTCCGCTCGTATGTAGGAGAATTACGACTTCTAACTGATCGAGGACCTTGGTGCAGTGGTTAGCATATCCGACCGGCAATTGGATGATCCCGGGTTCGATTCCTGGGAGGTGCCTCATTTTTCATTTGTTCGTTCTTTCTCCTCTTCTTGTGCGGACGCTCTTCTACACAAGCGTCGTTCGTTATATATATATATAATTTTAACTGCAAACAACACAGTATAATTAATGTAAAGAACGACGCTTGTGTAGAAGAGCGTTCCGCACAATAGAGGAGGGAGAACGAGCAAATGAAAAATGAGGTACCTCCCAGAATCGAACCGGGATCATCTAACTGCCGGTCAGATATGCTAACCACTGCACCAAGGACCCCGATTAGTCAATACTCGTAATTCTCCTACATACGAGCGGAATCAAATGCCCTGAGTGGGCACCTCGCGTGCCGTACATATATACATTTTAACTGCAAACAACACACAGGATAATTAATGTAAAGAACGACGCTTGTGAAGAAGAGTACTGACTAATCGAGGTCCTTGGTGTAGTGGTTAACATATCCGACCGGCAATTGGATGATCCCGGGTTCGATTCCTGGGAGGTACCTCATTTTTCATTTGCTCGTTCTCCCTCCTCATCTTGTGCGGAACGCTCTTCTACACAAGCGTCGTTCTCTACATATATATATATATTAGTGGTGGACCGGATGTCAGTTTTTCAACATCTGCGGATGCGGATGCGAATGCGGATCTTTAATTTCAATATCCGCGGATGCGGATATTTAGTTAATCTATCCATATAATATAGAATTATGAATATATGACATAAGTTTTTCAAATTTCGTGATATTACTATTATGGCAGGCAATGCATAAGAATTAAAATTAATATTAATGTTTTCATTTTGATAAAAATAATAACTTTCAAAAGAGTTTCAGCCATAGAAAATTCAATGAAACAAGTTTCATTAAATTTTCTGTGTTACCAGGTACAGTATTTATATTTTGAGGTTTATATACTTGTTTGTTCATTAATAATTAATACTTTACATGAAATGTGCATGACTGGGCCTTATAAGCTACTTTATAAGCTAATTTAATTGTAAATTGCATAATTATTAGAGGTAATATCCGCATAACAACCGCAGTCAGAAGTGCGGATGCGAATGTTAAAAATGATGCGGATATCCGGTCCACCACTAATATATATATATATATATATATATATATATATATATATATATATATATATATATATATATATATTTTAACCCCTCCGTCTATGGCCTTGGTCGGTTCGAAGTTGAGAGGGTTCTGGTTAGGTGGCAGCAACGGATTTGTTATTCTGGAGTATCTGGTACCGTATAGGGAATCGCAGAAGTTTCTCTTATACTACTCTCCGATTTCTTCTTGTAGTGGATCGGAGGATTCTGTGGAGCTTACTGAATTCTCTGAAGGTTCCCCGATTCTTCTTGTAACGTTTCGGGAAATTATTTTTCTCCATTTAGATCAGACAATCAGAATGAAAATTTGAAAAATTATATGAGTTTATATACACAAATTTTATTGACATCATTATTATTTAATGTTGACTCGTTTTGTTTTTTATTCTCAATAGGCTGCATTATTTTGCAAAATGTTTGAAGATAAGGTAAATATTTTAGCTGTAGCAACGTCTAGACAGATAAGCAAGATATTTGAAGATGAAGCCATATTTTTATTTTAAACTACATATTGACAGATCTGATGTTATCATGATCTGCCGAGTTAACTAAAATGGAAATTGAAGTATGCATTTTAATATGGATTAAAATTAAACATGCATATGAGCAAAAATTAAATGCTTAAGATTTGAAATTAAACGTTAAGTAAGACATGACTTCATCTTTTACAACGAAGAGAGAATGTATACAGAAAATGAACAGTGCAGAATTTAACAAGATTACATTATTAATCTAAATCTAAAAAAATGATTAAGTAATTTAAAAAGAAATAATTCACCAATTATTCAGCAGAAATAAAATAGAAAACAACTCAAAAATTTATCCAAACTTGTGTCAGCTTTATGCGACTTTAGACTCTATATGTCAAATTATGTATATGAATATAAATATACATAAGCATATAAGAATTATATAAATATACGAATTATACGAATACATATAAGAATTATACAAATTATAATATAAGAATTATTCATTGCTCATATATATATATATATATATATATATATATATATATATATATAATATCGGCTATTCTTTCTAACTGATTCGTTGCAAAAATGAGCGATAACATCACAAGTGTGATGTTGTTCAATAAAAATCATTCCATATCTTTTTCTCAATTTTATATCATCAAAAACCTACAATTTGTATGATTAATTCCAAAATAAAATATGAAAAATAATATGTTTATTCAAATGCAAATCTAATTAAGATCGTCAATAATTTTTATAATGAGTGCTCAAATATATATATAAATGAGATATAAATATATATATATATATATATATATAATATATATATATATAATAATATATATGTGTGTGTGTGTGTGTGTTGTACATTTAACTGCAATGACCACGCAGTATATTAATGTATAGAAACTACGTAAGTATAGAGGAGCGTTCTGCACACGAGGAAGAGAAATAACGAACAAATGAAAAATGAGGTGAACCGCCCGGGAATCGAACCCAGGATCTTCCGATTGCCGGTCAAATGCGCTATCCATAACACCACGGGCCTCGATCAGTCATAAGTCGAAATTCTCTACATAGGGCAGAAACCAATGCCCTGAGAGGGCACCCTCGCAAATCGTGAATATGTACATTTAACTGCAATGACCACGCAGTATATTAATGTATAGAAACGACATAAGTATAGAGGAGCGTTCTGCACACGAGGAAGAGAAATAACGAACAAATGAAAAATGAGGTGAACCGCCCGGGAATCGAACCCAGGATCTTCCGATTGCCGGTCAGATGCGCTATCCATTACGAATAATGATAATGATAACCTTGAACATTATCTAGAGCGTGGAACTACAGTAACAAGTGCATCATATTCTGACATGCTTCGGAATGAGTTAAAGCAAGCAATTCGCACAAAACGGAGAGGGAGATTGTCGGAAGGTGTTATTCTGTTACACGACAATGCGCGCCCTCATACCGCTGCACAGACTAGAAAATGCCTTCAGAACTTAAATTTGAAGTTCTCGACACCCAGCCTACAGTCCAGACCTTGCACCTTCGGATTTTCACCTGTTTGGACCCTAAAAGACGCTTTGAGAGGTCAGCGATTCCGAGGCGATGATGACCTGAAGGAGGCGGTGCATGACTGGCTACGCACACAGCCAAAAACATTCTTTTGTGATGGCATTAGGAAGCTTGTAGATCGCTGGACTAAGTGTATTGAGAAACAGGGAGACTATGTTGAGAAGTGATGTGTTTATAATCTATCAGATGTGAAAATAAAAATGTGAAAATAAAAAAGTGCGGATACTTACTGAATTACCCTCGTGTGTGTGTGTGTATATATATATATACACCAGTCCATAAAGGATTAATATTAATTATCTTATTTTAGTTTAAAAAGTAATAATTTTTTTATTTTCTTCTTAATATAAAATTTTTAAATCAAATCTAAATTTTTTCACGTAAAAAATATTTAATAAAAACCCAAATTTATTTATAACAAAACTATATAAAAACTCAACTTTTTAAGCGCACCCATACTACGGATAGCTTAACGGGTAAAAATACTCTGTACGTTATAGGAATAATAGGGAGAGTGGTTCGACCACGGTAAAGTAAGATTTTTTCGTTTTTTTTTCTGTATATATATATATTATATATTATATATATATATATATATATATATATAAAATGTGCATAAGTTAATATATGTATAGTAATTAAGTTAAATTAAGGGAAGGAATTTATATTCAAAAAACATCACAAAAATAAATTAGACATTTTAATAATTCGAAAATTAAAATAATTTTGTTTAATTTAAACAAATTGTCGTTCAAATCAAACAGACGTACATTTTGTTCGATCAAATAAATATTTATTTATTTCACCAAATCATTATCAACAAAATTTATTTTGTTAAACGGAACAAAAAATTGGTGAAATATTTATTTCCGTTGGAGTCAACAAAATATTTTTCTCTTTATATATATATATATATATATATATATAATTTAATCCCTCTCTGTACGAACGTTTTGTTTTGTGAGCAGGGTGTACATCTAAATTAACTATGATATACAGAGGCCAAAACAACAGGACAATTACCGCTAATATTCTTGGCAAAGAAAAGCCTTTTTTAAAAAAAAAGTCCACTCTTCCGGACTGGTTTTCCGCCGCTAAAACATTCCACAAAAGAAGAACGAACGCTAACCGGGATTTGGTAATGTCATTATTCGATGTTTACACCTTCGGCTCTCGGCTGGCCAATAATAAGTCTGGAAATTAGGCTCTGTTTGTGTCGTCTGCGCGGCACACGCAGAAAACATGAATTAACAAGTCGGAGAAAAAACGGAAAACACAGATTAAGAACTTGATGAAAAATCCGCCATCCTTCGGGGAACGGTATATATATATATATATATATATATATATATATATATATATATATATATATATATATATATATATACACACTTAGGAGGGGAGAGCGAGAGAGAGAGAGATTTGCCAAACTCTCTCTCTTCTCTCTCTCTCTCTCTCTCTCTCTCTCTCTATATATATTATATATATATTATATATATATATATATATATATAACACACACACACACACACACACAGTGAATCGAGTAAAAATAAAAGTTGGGGATTAAAAAAAAATTGGCAGAGGAAGAGATGTCAAAAGAGGAAACAAAGAAAGGAAGAAAAGAGGAAATAATTTACAATTCTTAATTAATAAATACAAGAGAAAAAGGAAGTTATGTCATAAACTTAAATTATGAGTATGAATTGAGATGGGAGTCAGGAAAGTTTAAAACAATATAACTGTGTATAAATCACTTCATATTTTTGTTCAGTTTTATAATAAACATAATAGTTTTTGTAAGGAAACGATCATATATATATATATATATATATATATTATATATATATATATATGCGCCTCGGTGGTGTAGTGGTTAGCGTCGGTGACTATGAATCCAAAGGCCCCGGGATCGAGATCCGGTGACGGCAGGCGACGCGCAGCCAAACCCAGCTGTTCATCCTTCCACACAATAAAAAAAAAAATTGGTTGGTAGATAAATGGGTACCCGGGGTAGCCTAGTGGTTAAGACGCTGGGCTGGTGATGGGGCATGGTTCGGATTCCACGTTAAACTGTAGGTCTAAGGTGGAGTGATAAGCTTGACCTTCGTCAGAATGAACAATTCGGGCGGAAGCATAGCCAAGGTTAACCAAGGTTATATATATATATATATATATATATATATAGGATGATTTTTTTTTTCCGAGAACCTTGAAATCTTGAAAGTTATTATTAAGGGTTCTCGAATAAAAAACCATATATATATATATATAATTTAGTGGAGATTTCTTTTGTTTATCAAAGTTTATGTTAAAATCTTAACTAAATAAGCAGTAGACCTATAGGTCTATATAACAATGATTCTTCCAACCACTTCCAATCTTATTCTGGGTTATACCACTTCACTATAAATTTCGTTTATAAAATAATGTTCTTTTAAAAACTAAAAATTCTGTTACCTTTTGAGCAAACTTACTTCACTGCTTTATTCTGAAACAATTTCCATATAGTTATTTTAAGCCCATTGCCATGCACTAACTATACATCATTAAACTGATTAATTGTGCTTATGAACAATTCGTAATTGCACTACTTGAAACGCGTAGTTATTTTTTAAATTGAAGAACTGAATGCGCACGTATAATACTGTGAAACGTTGCCCAAAATACCCGTCAAATAGCCAAATATATTCACCTGTTGTTGAAAGAAAAGATTTTGATGATGCATCAGAGACTGAATCTGAGCCGGGTTGATAAGTTGTTGGTGGAGTAAATGAGACATGTGTTGCAGAGCGGGCGCCATGATAAGGTTGTGGAGCCCCTGGGCGTGCGATGGATTCAAAGGACCTCCTCCGTGGGCGTTTAAATTAGGTGAAAGGCGTGAGGAAGATCCTAAGGGCGTTTCTCTTCCTTCGAGATTGCGCCCACCAATGGCTTCGGGGGTCGTCGCTTCTTCGTTTCCTTTCCGCGAAGAATTCTGGAAAGTACAAATCGAAGCAAAAGGTTAAAATCACTCGAATTGGAATCGATTCATTGTGAGTTTCGCTGTAATTGTACTGGAAAAAGGCAGGTGTTTATGCTCTCTCTCTCTCTCTCTCTCTCTCTCTCTCTCTCTCTCTCTCTCTCTGACAAGATAATTATCTGAAGCAATATTGTGTCAATTTAAATAAGTAATTTAATCAAATGTGCAGCCAAATGTCAATCTTGTTTTAAGGTGTATGGCTACGACTACAGAGAGGAACAGTACATTTGACAAGCAATTTCAATACGACCTCTTGTAATCATTGTAAACATAATTCTGTAATGTACATGCCAAATATTCATTCACATTTAACAGCATACAAACAACATTCAACATTCACTATTAAACAACCCCTAAAATTCACTTATAAATCCAGTACAGCGTATTAAAAAATAACGGATATATTATATAGAGATTTAAATTACACTATACAATATAATGCAAAGTTTATCTGTATATATTTTGCGAAAACTATATATATATATATATATATATATATATATATATATATAATTTTATTGCAATCTTTCCTTTTGTGATTGAAGGTTGCCAATCCTATTCAAAATTAATTATAGAATGCATTTGGTATAGACTTTATACTTCGTTATCATTATTCATTGTTAGTTTAATGCGATTTTTAACGTTTATTAAAATCTTCTCCCCTTGTTGATATATAATAAAATAAATAAATTAAAAATATGAGTTCTACATAGTAAATTAAAAAAATGAATACATAAAAATTATGTATTTTAATAAGGGGGCAAGCATACACACGAGATATAATAATATATTTAAGCAAATAAGAACCTGGTTTACGATTACAGCATATATATATATATATATATATATATATATAGGGTGAACCAAATGTAGGTGGACAGTAAATGATAACGTTTATTTTGAGAATACATATTTAATTTTTTTGTATACTATAATACAAAATAAAATTTAAATAAATTTAGTTATAATATTTAATATAATAAAACACAAACACCATAGTTATAATGAACACCATAGTTATAATATAATATAACACAAACCGTATTCAACCTACTGTCCACCTACTTTTGGTTCACCGTGTATATATATATATATATATATATATATATATATATATAATATATATATATATATATATATATATGCTGCAATCGTAAACCAGGTTTTAATATATATATATATATATATATATATACACCTCGAATTAATTCTTATTTGCTGAAGCCTACAAGAATCACTCGAGGAAACCTTACATCTACAGAGTTCAAAAGCCTTTCGACTCAATTGGTCAGTGACGAAGGATAACCATTAAACAGAACATGTTTGCCGAAGCTAAACTTCTCCACTACAGATAAGAGATGGAAGGAATTGTCTGCTAATCAATTCTCTCCTCTTTCGTTTGTCTTGGAATGGTTTTGAATGAGTACATTTCAATTTGGAGCGGTCATGACCCTTATGATTGGATTTAGAGTACCAGTTCCCCGTAACTTTAATTTTAGTTTTATCGATCTACCGATGAAAGTTTCTGTTTCTTTAACTTTAAATGATCATTATTCCATGTTGAAGAAGTAACGTAGTTCTTCAGTAGAGATTCTATCGTGTCTCTTCACTCTCTTGTATTATATGCCAAAATGTAGTTTTCTTTTTGTATGACCATATACTAAATATTTGTGTAATTTTTATATATTTTCTCTGTTTAAACAGATATTGGTAAATCTCTAGGAGCGCTCCATTTTTCAATATTAAACATACACTCATAAAACATATACCATTTGAAAGCTCACATTTTTCTGAGTCTAAAAATGTAGTAATCCAAAAGTATCAATAGCAAATAAAAAGTAACTAGGTTTAAATATAAAACCCTATACTGATCAATTGTGATGCGTGATCTTTCCCGGGGCTCCGCCCCCGTACCCCCGAGACCTAAATTATACAAATGATAATGTAATAACATATTCATGTTAGGTTAGGTTAGAGTATCAATTACCAAAAATACCATCTTACAACACAGACTGAAGATTTATAACTTAGCCAACCTTTATAATGTACTTAATGGCGTCACGCGTCAAACAATTAATTAAATCTAGTTACTTTTTATTTGCTATTGATACTTTTGGATTACTACATTTTTAGACTCAGAAAAATGTGAGCTTTCAAATGGTATATGTTTTATGAGTGTATGTTTAATATTGAAAAATGGAGCGCTCCTAGAGATTATCCCAGATATTTAATATTGCCCTTGAAAACAAGGTATGTGTGTGTGTGTGGTGTGTGTGTGTGTGTGTGTGTGTGTGTGTAAGCATAAAACTTAATTGCATATTTAAAAAAATTAAGACAAAAATTATAAAAAAAATTAAGTCATGTATATCCAAAACTACCCCCCCCCCCCTCGCCCCCTTAAAGAAGAAAAATAAAGAAAAAATATTTACATGCCATCTATTATAAGTAATTTTCCTATTCACACTAAACTGGGCTCATATTTTAAAGACCATTGTAGGATTTTTTTGAAATTCTATAAATTATCTAAAAAGGGTCTTATATAAAAACCTTTTCGCATGGCTACCTTCATGCGTAAAATCACCATGTTTCACAAACTCTTATTACACTCGAAAGCGAAATTACTCCAAAACTGAAGCTCCCTCCCCCTACCCGACAACCCCGAAAAAGAAAAATTATTATATATTTACAGTACGAACGAAGAAGAATTTGGGGAAGGTCTCTTTTTTTTGGCCAGAGATGGGTAGAGGGTTACTCGATTTAACTTATATGGGGCCTCTCCTACAGTATATAGGAGAGGTAAATTAGCTTTATAGACATTGCGAGAGTTAAGGCAGCGAACTCTATGTAAAAATTGAAGAGTATGGCCATCTTTTGTTAAGATACGAGGTTAAATGTTCCGTGAAAGTGGAAGCAGATTAAAACTCATTTTTTAATTGACGTGATATACATATTTTCACCATTTTTTTAATTGATATGATACACTATTTTCAACATTTTTTAATTGATATGATACAGTATTTTCAACATTTTTTTTAAACGAGATAGCACGATAATTTGAGTCAGATAAAATGTTTTCATATTACACATTAGTAATTTTTTTAATGATATATTAATTTTTACTATTGCTATCACTAGTCTACTATTGTGTTATCGAGCGCGAAGGTTATACAGAAAATGGAGCTGTTGTGTGTTAGTAGTAATACATAGCGATTTGATCATAGTTAACTGTACAAAAACCAATCCAAATGGTTATTTCGATCATGCACTAATTTTTTGGTACAAATTTGGTCGTTACTGCAATCATCGCATGGTCAAACTAACTAATTATTTCAAATTGGTTTTCGAATAATTTGGTTATTTCAACCAAGTAGTTTGTATAAGTTTTACATAACTTTTCGACGATCATATATATATATATATATATATATATATATATATATATATATATATATATATATGTAATGTAAAGAACGACGCTTGTGTAGAAGAGCTTTCCGCACAAAATGAGGAGGGAGAACGAACAAATGAAAAATGAGGTACCACCCGGGAATCGAACCCGGGATCATCCGATTGCCGGTCAGATATGCTATCCACTACACACCATGGACCTCGATCAATCAGAAGTCGTAATTCTCCAGGGTTCGATTCTAGGTGGTACCTCATTTTTCATTTGTTCGTTCTCTCTCCTCATCTTGTGCGAACGCTCCTCTACACAAGCGTCGTTCTTTACATATATATATATATACTCGACAAACGTCGTCATCGTATAATAGTACATAAAATGAAACATATGGTAATAACCGGTAGAGTAGGAAATGGATCTATAACTTCCTCAGAGAACGTCAGCAAGTTGTAAAAATCCAAAGTATATCCAAGGTATATCACGGAATCGGAAGTACGTAATTCAATATCACAAGGAACAGTACTGGCCCCAGTCCTAGTCATTATCATGCTAACAGACATAGACAATGAAGTAACCAATCAAAGCAGGGTAACAACCTTTGCTGATAATAAAAAATCAGCAGAAACATTAGGAACGCAGAATATGTGGAAACGGATACAAACCGAATATACACTCCTAAAACTTTTATGTATATGTTGCGCATCAGTTACAGATTTTAACGTAACGTTTCTCGAACAGTGAATTGTATGTGCAACATAACTGTAATTTTTCCACCTTTAACAAAAGTAATATTTTTTCCTTTATTTCGTTCCGGAACTTTTTGTTGCTCAAGAAACAGTTCCGTAACAGTTCCGTAACTTTTTTTTTTGTTTTCTTCTTATTACGGAACTTTTATTAAAAAATTTTAATAGTGAAAATTATGTGGATTCTTGCTGATAAACATAGCCGGTGCTGGTTAAGTGTGCGGTCTACCTACGATTGGTTAGGTTTAATCATGATATTTTCGTTAAACTAACGAAAATATCATGACTAAACCTAACCAATCGTCAAGGGCGATTGACAATGGGATGTAAACAAACAATTAGTAAACAAGATAAGAAGCTATAATTAAAAGGTAGACCGCCGAATCGTAGGTAGACCGCACACTTAACCAGCACCAAATAGCCTATAAATTCCCAATTGTTTTCCATAATATGCATAGTATATAGCATACTATAAAATTGAAATTTTAATTAAAATAAGTAACTGTAAACACGTTTTCATGGTTATATTTTGCAATGAAGTGTAATTATAAACCTGTGTTTCTGTTTAGGTGGCTGACGTAAGACAAAAATAATGAAGGTGCTGAAAGGAGTGTATGAAATGTAGTTTTGAATATTCATTATATGGTATGATTTTGCGAGCGCTCTTGCCTCGTTTCGGTCAGTTCGGAGATTACATGAGGAGGTGCATGGATGATTACTCTTTAAAAATTAATTTAAAGTATGGTTGATTATGGCCTACATTATAATTAGTTGTCTTATGCTACGTACAATATTTCCTGGCACTTATTCCTGTTCCCCACGCAATTTCTTTTTTCCTGGTTAGGTCAACTGTACGCCCTTGACAATTGGTTAGGTTAAGTCATGATATTTTGTTATAATATTCCACTTATTCCTTTTGTTTTTTAACGAAAATATCATGACTTAACCTAACCAATTGTCAAGGGCGTACAGTTGACCTAACCAGGAAAAAAGAAATTACGGGGGGAACAGGAATAAGTGGCTATTTCCTTAGTTATATAAAAAGCGGGATCACCTGAAGGTCAGGGCCCCCAGCCTTCTCTAGTTAGCCTTATAAGGCTAACTAACGAAATATCACGACCTAACCTAACCAATCGTTAGGTCAGCTGTACGCCCTTGACGATTGGTTAGGATAGGTCGTGATATTTTCGTTAGTTAATCTTATAAAGCTAACTAAAGAAGGCTGGGGGCCCTGATCTTCAGGTGATCCAAATAGCGTAATAAAGTCGAACGGAATAAGTATAAAGTGATAAATACACATTTAAGTTCGATTCATACAAATTTCAGTCTGAATGAATATATACCAACGCGTGTTCAGATTTCCTTTAACTTAAATTTGGAAATGTTTGATGTGCTTTTGTTAAATTTAGTGATGTAAGTTTTTCTACGATATTTTTTAAGATTTTTTCATAAAATATACAGGGTGTACATAAAGTCAGGATCTATTTTTGTGAAGCACTTGGAAATTATATGGAATTCAATCATAAAATGATAAAGTGGTAACATTTATTAAATAATTAAGAGTAGGATTCGACGTGACGCCCATCAGTATCCCTGCACAGCTCAAATCGTTCCGCAGCATTTCTAAACACATTCTGGAGCATTTGCGGGGTTATGTTATCTGCAGCAGTTCGTATACGTGTACGTAAGTTTTCAAGACTCGTAATCTTCGTCTGATAGACGTGCGATTTGATAAAGCCCCATGCAAAGAAATCTAAAGGGGTTAAATCTGGTGATCTCGCTGGCCAAGGTCTGTTGCTTCCGCGTCCGATCCAGCGATTTGGAAAACGTCCATTTAGATAATCCTGAACAATTTTGGCATAGTGACAAGGAGCACCATCATGACGGTACTAACAATCCTATCCCCATCGTCTATCAACATGATGGTGCTCCTTGTCACTATGCCAAAATTGTTCAGGATTATCTAAATGGACGTTTTCCAAGTCGCTGGATCGGACGCGGAAGCAACAGACCTTGGCCAGCGAGATCACAGATTTAACCCCTTTAGATTTCTTTGCATGGGGCTTTATCAAATCGCACGTCCTATCAGACGAAGATTACGAGTCTTGAAACTTACGTACACGTATACGAACTGCTGCAGATAACATAACCCCGCAAATGCTCCAGAATGTGGTTTAGAATGCTGCGGACGATTTGAGCTGTGCAGGGATACTGATGGGCGTCACGTCGAATCCTACTCTTAATTATTTAATAAATGTTTACCACTTTATCATTTTATGATTGAATTCCATATAATTTCCAAGTGCTTCACAAAAATAGATCCTGACTTTATGTACACCCTGTACTATTTCCTGTTTCATAAAGTCATCAGGATGAGTAATTCGGGCGGAAGCAAAACCAAAGTAAAGTTCTGAATTATAATTTTTGTTTTCCTTTAACTTCAATCACTTGTAGATCATAATTCAACATTATACACTATCTGACTTGTTGAATTTCCAAAACTGTTCAAAATTAAGTAATTGCAGATAAAACATACTATGTAGACATTAAAGTGTTTTAAAATATGGGACAAAATGTGTATTTAGACGTGGTTTTTAAACTTCAACGCTATTTTCACAGTAATATTATATATATATACAAGTGTGTGTGTATACGTGTGTCCGTAAAGTCATGGTGGGATTTTAAATAGCTATATTATTGCAACGAAAACATGATAATGAATGAAAAAAAGGCAAATTGAAGAACAACTCTAAAAGAATAACTTTATTTTACGTAGTTCGATATGGGCTCCTCTGGTAGCCCTGCAACATCTAGGCGGTGATTCAATTCCAGCCACACACGCCCAAGAACATCAGGAGTGACGGATGCGATAGCTTCCGTGATTCGCTCGTGCAAGTGATGAATATCCCTAATGGGTACACTGTACACGCTTTGCTTGACGTAACCCCACAAATAAAGTCCAAAGGTGTCAGGTCCGGAGAGCGTGGAGGCCATGGCTTCCATCCTCCTCTTCCTATCCATCTCTGTGGAAAATTTTCATTAAGGAATTCTCGAACAACGTTGGCATAGTGCGGAGAGCACCATCTTGCTGAAAGATGACATTATTTTCAATAAATTGGGTACTGCAAAATGTTCCAATAGCGAGGTAGTGTGTGACGTCACAGTGGGTTCCGCGAAGAAAAATGGGCCAATCACTCGATCTCGTGCTAGAGCACACCACACATTAACTTTCGGGCTATTACGCTCATGTTCAACATAGGCATGTGGACAGCCTAGACTAACTACGAGATAAAGGTTAAGCTTAGCCTAGACTAACTACAAGATACAACTTTGAGAGTTGTTCTTAAATTTGGCATTGTTTCATCTCATTATCATGTTTCGTTGCAATAATATAGCTATTTAAAATCCACCATGACTTTACGGACACACATCACCGCCTAGATGTCTGCAGGGCTACCAGAGGAGCCCATATCGAAATACGTTAAATAAAGTTATTCTTTTAGAGTTGTTCTTCAATTTGCCTTTTTTTCATCTCATTATCATGTTTCGTTGCAATAATATAGCTATTTAAAATCCCACCATGACTTTACGGACACACTGTATATATATACATATATATATATAATACACACAGACCGTGCATGGAACAAGGAACTCTGTGGGAAAATTAAATCACTATAGTCCGAATAAGTAATGGTAAATGACAAACATTATAGTTTTTCTTTTTCATGATGTTAGCCCGACGTGGGCAAAGAGGCCCCAAAAATATAGCTTCCCTCACTAGCTATCTGCAAAGCAGATAGGGTCTACTATATCCAGAACCTCAATATAAGCAAAAGACTCTTTGCATTCGCGTCGGATTGAATACATCAAAAAAAAGGGGTAACTATTGTATTTTTAGCCAAAACCCAAAACTTAAACCTCAGCATGCACGGTCTGTGTGTATCATGAAAGAACCTCAGGGGACCATTCTGAGTTCAATCCCATATATCCCATATATATATATATATATATATATATATTTATATATATATATATATATATATATTAGGGTTTCTTTCCCGGGATCCCGGCTGTTTTATTGGATTTGAAAATTCCGGAATTGGACAAATATCCCGGGAAATCCCGGAATTTTAAAATGACTTAATTTATTTTTTATTGATTTATTTGTTTTTTCTTTGGTTATTAGAAGGCTCTTGGGTAGAATTAAAGAAAACTGCATAATATTTATCACATTTTATTCTACTTTTCTGCTTTCTTAAATGAACACCTACTAGCATTAGCAACTTAGAGCAATCTAAAAGCGAGTCCGTATGCCAAAAACTGGCCGAGGGAATGTCGCTAGCGCTGCGTATAATACAAGGAACCGAGTCTCAGTATATTATCTAGCGATCGCAGGCAACTCATCTTGCTCAGAGTTTAAGCAAGCATTTGAAGCAAGAACTGCAGTTACTCGAGACAATAGGGAACAGAACTTCAACATCATGAATTTATATGATGCACTGAAAACCATTCCGCCAACCTCTGTTGAATCAGAAAGAGCCTTTTCTGCAGCAGGTTTGTTTATCACCATTGAGAACTCGTCTTAGTGATAGAAGTATCGATTGTTTATGTTTTTAAGAAGCTATTTTAAAAATGTTGATTGACTCTCTAAATATTTTAAGATAAATATTTTAAGATAAATATTTTAAGATAAAATATTTTAAGATAAAGGGATGAAATTATTTTTTCTAATGAAGTTTATTTTTTTTATTTTTTTGTATTGGCTAAATATTTTAAGATAAAATATGTTGAGATAAAAGGTATAAATTATTTTTTTGAATGAAGTTTCTTTTTCTTTTTCTTTTTTTTATTTGCAAATGCACTTAATTATAATTAAAGGAATACAATATTTTAGCCTTTATTTGTCCCCTGCAGATGAATAGCATGATAAATATTATGTTTAATAAATAATAAATAGCTATCACTGATTGGTAAACTCAATTCAAGTATTACAATGCAAAAGTGGTCATCTAGGCATAAGTAATTGGTTATCCCAATTCTAAAGGTATTTTATCACTGAACATAAAAAAAATTACCGTTCTCTTAAATATACACCCATTTCCTGGATTTCCCGGGATCCCGGGAATTGGCTTCATTTTCCCGGGAATTCCTGGGATTTCCCGGGATGAAGAAAGCTGCATATAAGGAGAAACCCTAATATATATATATATATATATATATATATATATATATATAATATATATATATATTTTTTTTGTTCAGGACTGTAGGTATCTATAAGGCCTGTATAATTTCCTTTATTTTTTTTAATAATTAATGTTCTTATTTATTTTGAAGCATTGTTTATGCCATTTATGATTATTAAATTTCTTTCTTCTGATTTGTGTTTGTGGTCATTTGAAAATATTGCTTGTTTGAAGTACATGTTTGTTACGAGAAAGTTACACATACAGGCGTTACATGAAAGTTACCAATTAAAAATTACAGCAACGTTATGTGGCAAAGTTACGTCAAGTAAAATTACACGTAAATTACGCCAGAGTTACTGACGAAAATTTTGGCTATGTTAGGCAGGAGTTACGCGTAACAGTAATTATAGCAGAGCTTTCCAAACTGTGTCGCGACACATTAGTGTTTTTTGTATTTTGAAAAATTGATTTTTCTATCAACAAAATCGGCTACAAGATAAACCACCTACTGAAAAATTATCTGATATTTGATATTTGATAAAAAAAATTAATTAATGAGTCGTGAAAATTTTTATGCTTAAATAGTGTGTCGCCAACGTGAAAAGTTTGGAAAGCTCTGAATTAGAGTGTAGAGGTGGTCAGAAGACAACAATGTGAAATTTAACACCAAAAGTTTTCAGCCCTTAAGATATGGAAGAAATGAGGCACGCAAACAGACAAAATATTTTGGAAATATTTTGGAAATGACCGACGACGGAAATTTGAGACAGAAAGTCAGATAGCGATCAGACAGCGATCAACAAAGCAAAATGAATTATCGGATGAATACTGAGAACATTTAAAAGAAGGAACAAGAAAGTAAGTATTCCCTTGTTGGAAACACTGATCATACCAAAATTTGAATACTGCTCAGTCTTGACGTCCCCATATAAAAAAGAAATTAATAAACTAGAAGAAATTCAAAGAAATTTCACAGCCAAGCTCAAAGGCTGCGTGTGCTAAAACTATATTCGCTGGAAAGAAGAAGAGAGAGATACACCACAATATATGCATGCAAAATAGTAATGAAACTAATACCTAACCTCAAACTGAACCCGAGAACCACCCAAACAACAGTAAAAGATAAAGTAGAATGTGCAGTGTCCTCAAACTAAAGGTCAGACAAGGGACATCTTCACCGCTGAAGGAAAATAGCTTTGTTGCCAGAGGGCCAAGACTATTTAGCCAGTTCTCAAAGACCATCAGGAACACAACTGGTGTTCAAGTGAACGTATTCAAAAGAAGACTTAGAGACCTGGCTCAGCACAATCGCTGATGAGCCAGGTATACCTGACCTGACTATGCGAAGTGGAGAGCCCAGGAGTGCAATTATCTACATCAGGACAGATCTAGAGTGGAGGCCACCAGCAAAGAAAGACAGGTTGACAGGTTGACAGATATGCGTGTTTTCTATAGTTTAATCTCACTGTGATAATATCATACATGATTGTTGAAAAATGCTAAAAATTTATTCTAGAAGTTGAAAGAACAACTATGTGTGTGTATATATATATATATATATATATATATATATATATATATATATATATATATATATATGATGAATATATATTATATATACAGGGTGTTTGAAAACTTTCTGTACAAATTGTAATGGGGGATAGGCAACCCAAGACAAACCCTTTTCGTCTATAAGTGTATGTCCGCTTACGTCACCATTCGGCGCGAGAGGGCGCCGCTGCAATTGGCTAAAAGGTGAAGTGGGCTAGACTCGCGCTTGCCGCGGGCATTCTTAAATCGGACGTAGTACGCGTAACATGGAGCGCTTCACGACTGCTGAGATGGCTGACATGCATATGGTGTATGGGGCTGCCAATGGAACGGAAGAGCTGCTGTGAGGTTGTACCGACAGCGCTTCCCAAACAGACGTGTGCCAAACCACCAAACGTTTGCGCATTTGCATCGGCGACTGCGAGAAACTGGAACATTCCATGCAAACATGCATGACACTGGTCGGAAGAGAAACGTGCGCACTCCTGACATGGAAGAAGAAATTCTACGGCGATTTGAGGACAATCCAAGCGCAAGCACGCGAGGTGTTGCACGTATCCTCGGTGTGAACCACGACCTGGTCTGGAGAGTGTTGCACGAGCAGCAGTTACATCCGTTTCATCGTCAGAGAGTCCAGGCATTACAAACCCGTGTAGCATGTGGATTTGCGTGCGCCCACACGTGAGAATTGTGCATGTTAAACACACCCTCACGTGTGAAACAGGCCTCATCTGAGACAGCACATAAGCCGGAAAATTAGGCTGCACCGCTGTCTGCTGCAGAAACCAGCGTGCGAATTCCACACGAAGAGGGTAATCCCGAGGTTGTAATGCCTGGACTCTCTGACGATGAAACGGATGTAACTGCTGCTCGTGCAACACTCTCCAGACCAGGTCGTGGTTCACACCGAGGATACGTGCAACACCTCGCGTGCTTGCGCTTGGATTGTCCTCAAATCGCCGTAGGATTTCTTCTTCCATGTCAGGAGTGCGCACGTTTCTCTCCCGACCAGTGTCATGCATGTTTGCATGGAATGTTCCAGTTTCTCGCAGTCGCCGATGCAAATGCGCAAACGTTTGGTGGTTTGGCACACGTCTGTTTGGGAAGTGCTGTCTGTACAACCTCACAGCAGCTCTTCCGTTTCCATTGGCAGCCCCATACACCATATGCATGTCAGCCATCTCAGCAGTCGTGAAGCGCTCCATGTTACGCGTACTACGTCCGATTTAAGAATGCCCGCGGCAAGCGCGAGTCTAGCCCACTTCACCTTTTAGCCAATTGCAGCGGCGCCCTCTCGCGCCGAATGGTGACGTAAGCGGACATACACTTATAGACGAAAAGGGTTTGTGTTGGTGTTGCCTATCCCCCATTACAATTTGTACAGAAAGTTTTCAAACACCCTGTATATATATTATAATATATATATATTATATGTAAAGAACGATGCTTGTGTAGAAGAGCGTTCCGCACAAGATGAGGGGGGAGAACGAACAAATGAAAAATGAGGTACCACCCGGGAATCGAACCCGAGATCATCCGATTGCCGGTCAGATATGCTATCCACTACACCATGGACCTCGATCAATCAGAAGTCGTAATTCTCCCGGGTTCGATTCCCGGGTGGTACCTCATTTTTCATTTGTTCGTTCTCCCTCCTCATCTTGTGCGGAACGCTCTTTCTACACAAGCGTCGTTCTTTACATTAATTATACTGTGTTGTTTGTAGTTAAAATGTGTGTATATATATATATATATATATATATATATATGAATAGAAACGACGTAAATAAGGAGCGTCTCTGCACACGGGGAAGAGAAATAACGAATAAATGAAAAATGAGGCGAACCGCCCGGGAATCGAACCCAGGGCCTTCCAATTGCCGGTTGGATGCGCCACCATTACACTACGGACCTCGATCAATCATAAATCGAAATTCTCCTACATAGGGCAGAAACCAATGCCCTGAGAGGGCACCTTCGCAAATCGTGAATATGTGCATTTAACTGCAATGACCACGCAGTATATAAATGAATAGAAACGACGTAAATAAGGAGCGTCCCGGGCGGTTCGCCTCATTTTTCATTTATTCGTTATTTCTCTTCCCCGTGTGCAGAGACGCTCCTTATTTACGTCGTTTCTATTCATTTATATACTGCGTGGTCATTGCAGTTAAATGCATATATATATATATATATATATATATATAGAGAGAGAGAGAGAGAGAGAGAGAGAGAGAGAGAGCGAGAGAGAGAGTTTATAATTTTTTTTAGTCGAATATTTATTTTGGGGTTTGATGCGGGCTGTATGATTAGGGCTGAAACGTTGTAGCTGTTATTTCTTTTAATTTAATCATATATATATATGTATATGTGAAAAAATTTTCACGAAAGTAAAACGTGAATAATATTTATGATGAAAATAATGAGGAAGGAAAAAGGGAACGGAACACAGAATGGTGCTGATGTACTTAAACTTTGGAATATTAATGTAGTATTTTCATATGAAATATTGTGGTAAATATCATAGTAAAAAAAACACTACCAATAATTCAGGAATTATCTATAAAACTGGTTGTAAACAATGTGATTCCTTTTACATTGGACAGCATCAATATTCCGTTAGAACGGGACAGTCGTCCGGTGCCCTTTTCGTCCATTTGTCAGAGTTATCCCACTGTATTGATTGGAATAATGTTTCACTTTTGTTTCACTCAAGTAACATTGTTAATAGAAATATTCTTGAGTCTGCCATTATTCAACTTACAAATATTTTAACATTAGCCAGGGTCTTTTTTCGCTTGATCCTGTGTTTTGAATTCGTTCAGAACGGATTTAGACAAGAGGGGCAAAGTGCTAAAACTCTGATAGTTTTTCCTTATAAATTTGTATGCTCCTCCTACAATTTGTATTTTTTATTTTATCTTTTTTTTTTTTGTGACCTACATGTATATAGTCTCGAACTTGCTATTTATTTCAGTGTTCCTGAGGATGTCATTAGACGAAAGCGCTTGAGCACCATTCTGTGTTTCCTTTTTGCTTCTTGATTATTTTCATTATATATATATATATATATATATATATATATATATATATACATTATAACTGCAAAACGCAGTATAATTAACGTAAAGAACGACGCTTTGTATAGGAGAATATTCCGCGCAAGACGAGAGCGAAAGAACGAAACAAATGAAAAAATGAGGTAACCACCCGGGAATCGAACCCGGGATCTTCCAATTGCCGGTCAGATATGATAACCATTACACCACGGGCCTCACTCAATCAAATGTCGTAATTCCTCTATAGATGCGCGCAGAAACCAATGCCCCAAAGGGGCACCTCTCGCATGCCGTAACATTATATACATTATAACTGCAAACACGCAGTATAATTAACGTAAAGAACGACGCTTTGTATAGGAGAATATTCCGCGCAAGACGAGAGCGAAAGAACGAAACAAATGAAAAATGAGGTAACCACCCGGAATCGGAAGATCCCGGGTTCGATTCCCGGGTGGTTACCTCAGTTTTTTCATTTGTTTCGTTCTTTCGCTCTCGTCTTGCGCGGAATATTCTCCTATACAAAGCGTCGTTCTTTACGATATATATATATATATATATATATATGGAATAACACGTGAGCACGCGTGGTTTTTGTATAAAAAAAAAATGTCTCATATATATATATATATATATATATATATATATATATAAAAGGAACTTTCCAAAGTTCAAATTATCCATTGTATAGATATGAAAAATTAATGCCAGTATATACGCTATATGCAGAGCTACCGCAATAATAAAGAAAAAAATCGTTCTTTATAATTGACTGTTATTAATATCAAATGAAGTATAATGTAATTTCGTTATTTATATATCTGAAAACCCTTTTTGAACAGAACGAAATTGAGAGAAACCAAAAAAAAAAAAAAAACCCTCAAATAACGCAAACGTGGAAATGCGATCCTAAATCCGTGTGTACAAGTTCCGAATTCTTTCGTCGACTAGACAGCTATTAGAGAATGAGGTATGAATAAACACTACTTCTCCCATTGAGAATAATGCTTCAACGTGAGAATCTAGTCAGTTGTATTAGAGAAGCTTCCTAATTACAAGTCGAATACTTGAAAAGATGCGGGCAATATAATTCTCGTATTTAAACAAAGGTCCTGCTACTTGAAAATCTATTTTATTTATTCTTTGAAGCATATATATATATATATTATATATTCTTAACTTGGGATTGCAAATGTGAACGCAAGTTAGATTTACATTTTGAAGAAATTTATATTTCAATAATTAGTCATTTAACATTTATAAATAACCAATCATTTAAATGCTAAAGAAGAGTTGATATATATATATATATATATATATATATATATATATATATATATATATATATATACAGGGTGTCCCGTAAGTCTGGACCCATAGGGAAAAATAATAAAATTACAAAATAGTCCAAAAATTTATTTATAATATATTTTTATTATTTTATTATTATTTTTATTATTTTTTTTATTATGATCTTACTCCGCTGGAGTTTTATTTGTGGGGCCACTTGAAAGCCAAAGTGTACGAGGTCAAACTTCAGAACATTTTCCACCTTAAAGCACGCATTGTGGAGGCGTGTCAAGAAATTTCTGCGACTGTGATTCAGAAAGTGCTGTCGCAGTGGAGATTGCGTCTTCAACTATGTGTGCGACACAACGGCGGACACTTTGAACAGATTATGTAATAAATTTTTGGACTATTTTGTAATTTTATTATTTTTCCCTATGGGTCCAGACTTACGGGACACCCTGTATATATATATATATATATATATATATATATATACATACTTTGAATTATGTCATGCTTAAATTATATACAGTTTAATGAATATATTAATATTCTATAATATTAATACGAGTAAATATATTCTACACGAATATACATTGAACAAATTACATATTTTTAAGAGAAGATAAATAAGGAGTTTAGATGAAACCATTCGTTATTATTTACTCTCTAAGTATTTCTTTAGAAAGTTGTTTATAAACACATAATGAAAGTTTGGTAAATAGAGTTACGGAGTTTGCTATTTTCTTTGAAAGTTGGTACAAATTGAACACAATTTTATTGTTGCATCTTAAGGAAATAAAAGAAAAAAATGTTTACAGCCTCAAAATATTTACAGTAAAATATAGGTTTTGGAAAGTTTTATACATAAAGGAATATATTTAAGCACTATTTTTTCACGTTTACAGTATTTATATCTACATACATATTTAGCATACGATATAGTATAGAGACTAAACAAATACCTGAAAATTATCTATAAATATGGAACTATTTGTAACTATTTTTTTTTTTAATTGTCAAAAAGTAATGGATCCTTCTCTATGTATATATATATATATATATATATATATATATATATATATGTGTGTGTGTGTGTGTGTGTGTGTTTTGAGAATCCTTTGAAGGTGTAAGTAACCACAATCCAACAGATTTTCGACCCGTCACGCGTAAAATGAAAGTCACCCTTGTCCTCACCACTTTACAAATATAAGAATATTATAGTATAGCTGAATCTGCACTCATTCTGCAGGGGGTTAGCATATTAAATTCACATACCACGAACCAATCCTCAATATATATATATATATATGTATATATATATCAAAATTGAAAAACACTTCATTAAAATTTCATAAGTGAAAAAAAGCTAAACATCGCTTAGAAATTAGTAACGTTGCAGCCAATCTGAAATGGTGTTTCCGCAGTCGACCTTTGCCTCGCCTTCCCGTTTTCGCTTTACGACGGGCAAGAATCCAATTTTTCATGACCCGTTGTTGTTTACGACGAATGACGTTCGCAAAGCTGGAAAACAACCGCGATTTTGTTGGAAAAACAAAAGCAGTTCGGTGAGGTATCACCCCCTTCAAACTGCTCACTGTTTTGTTATTTGGCTTTCCTGTGTGTGTGTGTGTGTGTGTGTGTGTATGTGTGTGTGTGTGTGTGTTCTGTTGGTTCCTTGTTCCAACGTTTTATTTTGTTTGTTTTTAACTATTAGTTTCCTTTTGAAAAATGGGGGAAAGTGGGGATGGGGGTGTTTTTTTATTGGTCTTTCTAGTTTTTTCTTTTTAATCTCTCGTTTTGTGTTTTCTTTTTACATTATATATGGAGATTCGGTGTGTGTGTGTGTATATATATCTTCGTTTTGCTTTTTAACTTCTGACTGTTTTGGGGTCTCTCTCTCTCTCTCTCTCTCTCTCTCTCTCTCTCTCTCTCTCTAAGATTGTTTTTCTTTTCACTTAAAGGATGATGTGCTTGAGTTGTTGTTGTTTTGAGAGATCTGTTAAGAGGTGAATTCCCTTTAAAATGTCTTATTTTCGGAACAATATTTTTGGGGAAAGATGGTTAAAAAAAAAAAAAAAAGAGCTTACAAAAATGTTATACATTTTCCCTCATTTTTTTTTTAATGAAATGAGGCATTATATAATTAATTGAGCGTGTATTTATACTGTTGTTTTCCAACACACTATTTCGTTCTTACCAAAAAGAAGAGTTAAGGTTGTTTTTACTATTATTATTATTATTATTATTATTATTATTATTATTATTTAGTGTAAAATGTTGATGTAATGTTAAGCATAATGAGGCACATGAATCTTAAAGATCAATTTACTTACAAAGCCTCCCCCCAACTCTCCGACCTCCGACCCCAGGCAGGAACAAAATGAGCACACACATAACATTGTAACGTAATTGATGCTTATTTTATTCCTGCGTGATTCTGTATAGTTTCTTGTCAAAATTTACTTTCCCTAATATATATATATATATATATATATATATATATATATATATACGTTTCAGCAACCAAACCGAACTGGCACTCTTTTCAAAGCTACAAAGCAATTTAGATGAATTTAAAAAAAATTAACTAACATAATGGCACTTAAATCCATACAGAATTCGCGCATTGAATAGTTAAGTGTTCGTCGAAACTTTCCCTTAAGTGCTTATAAACATTATAAACATTACCAGTCTTCTCTTCCGCTATACGACCATTCTTCATCACCTCTTCTCTCTCTTCATTCCGTTAAGGACTTTCTTCGAGACAGAGTGTCACTGATCTTCTGCTTTGTTTACTAAGAAGCCGTCCACAAACAGCATCCCATTTGTTGCCATAGTAACGGATTTATTCACCTCCCAGTTTTTTTTATCTTTTTATCTTGTTGTGTTATGAAGGATTTTTTAATATTGAAAGAGAATTTTAATTTAAATTAGAAAAAATTATTCCGGTTACGTTCTTTGATATTTAGTACTTGTTTTGTCATTTGTGATGTTGCGTTTTTGTGGAGTGTTCTTGTTATTGTCCTTGAATCGCATCTACGCATATATAAACACCTGTAAATAAAATATGTACAGGTGTTTATATATAAACATCTGTAAGTATAATTATATAGCCTACATCTGTTTATATATATGTGTGTGTGTGTGTGTGTGTGTGTGTGTGTGTGTATGTACTGTAGAATTCAGTGGTTCCCAACCTTTTTGAAGCGATGGCCCACTAGAACTGATTCGAATAACTCATGGCCCACCTTCCATGTTACTAAGCTGGTATCATGTTTACATAAGGTTTAATAAGCACATTTTTTATATTAGCATTATTAACATGATGCTAAAAGACAAGCAAGTGGGCCATAGCCCACCGGTTGGGAACCAGTGCTGTAGATAGATATAGATAAAAAGAGAGAGAGAGAGAGAGAGAGAGAGGAGAGAGAGAGAGAGAGAGAGAGAGAGAGAGAGGTACTACAAATCGATGAATCGGTACAGAATTTAAATTCTGTACCGATTCATCGATTTGTTGTACCTGGTATTCCATACATTAAAACCAGGCTCACCCCTCGTCTATTGTTAATTTCGCAGCCATCCCCTACTTAAAAGAAAAAAGATAATATATTATAGTCAAACACTGAAAATTCTTATGATGCGCGACTTTTGCGCCACCCTGTATATTTTAAATAAAAGTATAATATAAGGAAATTTTGTGAATAATGAAATTAAAGAGTCCCGTGAAAATATTAGTAAAATTTCAAATTATCATCGTGATAATGTGAATCAAACCCAAACAACACACAACGAATAAAGAACAATAACAACAACAACAGAATGAACAAAAATAACAATAATAACAGCAACAATAAGAACAACAAAAGGAACAAGGACGCTGAGGCTAACGACGAATCGAACAACAAGTGAAAGAATATTCTCTCATTTGAGTTTATCTAAACTTGACAATGACCCTTGACCGTCGCCTAATGAAAGAAACTCGACGCACTTGAAATGAATCTCTTGTAATGTTGCACCGAAGGAAAAGAAAACACACAAACCGGAGGCCGGATATTGACACACTGAAGAAGCGACGCTGTCAAAAGATTTTCCAAAAAGAAAGTTAGGCCCCGAACTCACTCATTTCCCTCCCTCTACCACCCCCCACACCCCGCATCAACCCCGTTTATGGTAATGAATTTTGGGGTCTTTCGGGGTAAACATCCCTCCCACCCCACCAGGGTTTTTCTTTTTTACGCAACAAAACCAGGATATGAAGGCGGTACACGAGGAGAAAAGTGAACGAAACGTATAATTTAGCAAGTTATTCTATATTTACTAGTTTTCCCTTAAATTAACAGTACTATATATATATAAAATTTAGTGGTGGACCTGATATCCGCGTGCGTCATTTTTAACATCCGCATCCGCATTTTGACTGCGGATGTTATGCGGATATTATCTCTAATAAATTATGCAATTTACAATTAAATTAGCTTATAAAGTAGCTTATAAGGCCCAGTCATGCACATTTCATGTAAAGTATTAATTATTAATGAACAAACAAGTATGTAAACCTCAAAATATAAATACCTGGTAACAGAAAATTGAATGAAACTTGTTTAATTGAATTTTCTGTGGCTGAAACTCTTGAGAAAGTTATTATTTTTATCATAATGAAAACATTAATATTAATTTTAATTCTTATGCATTGCCTGCCATAATAGTAATATCAAGAAATTTGAAAAATTATGTCATATATTCATAATTCTATATTATATTGATAGATTAACTAAATATCCGCATCCGCATCCGCAGATGTTGAAAAACTGACATCCGGTCCACCATTAATATATACATATATATATATATATATATATATACACGAGTGTCGGTACGAAAGTAATGCCTCTTATGTTTCAGTTCGTAAGTACAATAAGAGGCATTACATTTGTACCGCTCCTCATAATATATATATATATATATATATATATATATATATTATTAAAAAAAGGGAGTGGCTATTTTTATTTTTTAATGGCTGTTTCTGTGAATTACGGATAATAATAATTTTTTTTTTAGTGCCAATAAATTACACATTTTTTTCTTTTAAGGAAAAACATTTTCACTCTTATGATCAATTTTTATCTCAATAATTTGATTGAAGCTTCCTATGAAATTCTGAACAGTTTGCGCTCGTGTAATATCTAAACCGTTACCCGGGAAAGTCTAACTACGCTTCTCCGCTTCCCCGACTTTAATTCGCGCTATTATTTTGTGGGGTTACTTAAAAGACAAAGTCTACAGGAATAATTAAATCACGGTTTTAGTAAATGGAAATTTCAAAGATATTTTAGCACGGGAGGATGTTCAAAATTTCAAATCACATTTAAACCAAGTTACTGAGGTCAGTAGTGATCGTATTCAATAGGTTTTACATTAAAAACAATTCTAAAGAGTATGCGTTACTAACACAAAATTTTTTTTTTATTGCGTATCACATACAGAAATAGCCAAGAGAAAATTATATATATATATATATATATATATATATATATATATATAAAGTAACTTTTAAATTAGTATTCCTCAAAAAATAATTCCTTCACTTCGTAATAAATATTTAATAAATCCTAAACGAGGGATTTATCCAAGAAAATAAAATATATTAAGAAAAAGTTTAGCGTAGCGAAAAATTGTAAATTTAAAACCCCTCTTTTTTTTTAGGGGGTAGGGAGCGAAAAGCAAAAAAAAATTTTAGCGAATTTTCCTGATAGAATAATTATCTCCTTCAGAATTGGAGATAATTTTAATATCGGTAAAACGCGCATAATAATGGATTAATATTAATTGGAAACTCCAACACTCGCTTTAATAAAATATAAATTATTCATTTAGCTAAATGAATCATCATATATATATACACAGTATATATATATATATATATATATATATTGTAATTCAGACCCTAAGCCCCCCCCCCCTTCCCCGTGTGGAAATTAGCATTTTCTGGTCCTAGAGTTTTGGGATTTCAAAGAGTTTTAGGGTTTTTAAATCTTGTTCTATTATAGGTTTTAAGGGATTGGGGTTAGAGTGCTTAGTTTCTTAATTGACATGGAGTTTAGTCAGTGTGTAAGTTATTAAGGCAAAGCTTAATAAAGTGATATATGAGATCATTTTTTAAACATGTGACGTCTTAAAAGATTTGTATTTTTTTTATTAATTGACATATAAGCATGAAATTTATTTGATAGATAGATAGATAGATAGATAAAATAATCTTCATTAATAATAATAATAAAATAAATACATTTTTTCAATTTACAATGACATGAATAATTGTGAAGCTCGACTATTTTTATTTAATTTGGCCCTTAAGTTTTAGGCTTTACTGGGCTCTTATTAAAAATAACCCTTAGTGCAAAATATGCTCTATATAATGTCTTCTCAGTTCATTAACTCTTTGCACAAGAACAGCAAAATTCTGTAGTACTCTGGACAGAGTAGCTGTTGAAGTCTGAGAAATTTCTCGGTCACTTGATGCTTTAAATTCTTCTATTGTGTGTGGATTCTGTTTAAACTCTCTCTCTCTTTTTAAATAACCCCACGGATAAAAGTCACAGGGGTTTCGATCTGGTGATGTTGGTGGCCATGATATTCCTTTATCATAAACCGCAGGAAATCTGTTGTTCGGAAAGTCGAAAGTATCGTGAGCTGAGAAGACATCAAATAGAGCATGTTTTGCACTAGGGGATTAATTTTCCATGTGTAGAAAAGGTTTAGTCAAAATTTTCTGCTTTTATTTCAGTTAATGAAATAAATACAAGGCTTTTAAATTGTCAGATGTTAAAAATCAACCGATATATATATATATATATATATATTATATTACACAGTGTTGGGAGTAACGGCGTTACTTTTTTAGTAGCTGTAGCGGTAACGCCGTTACTTTCGAAATGTTGTAACGAAAAAGGTAACGGCACTACCTTTTATAGCGATTTCAATCGTTACTCGCTACTCGTTACTTTCAAACTGATCATTTGACTAGTATCATTTATTAGCTGTTAATTAGCTGTAAGCTCCTCCAAACGAGGAGGACTATCAGATGGCAAATTTGAAAAATTGGTGTTCCTGAAATCGAACAACACACTCCTAACAAATCTGCAAGATTAGTTTTTTGGGACAGGCCATTTTTTTTATTCATTCCAGTTTATGTTTTGATTTTATGTCATATAGAGTATAATTTGGCTTTTTTAAGGCTTTAGTCTTCTCTTAAAAGTAACGGTAGCGGTAACGGTAACGCGTTACTTTTTCATAGAAGTAACTGAAGCGGTAACGACGTTACTTTTTTATTAATGTAACGGTAGCGGCAACGCCGTTACTTATAGAAAGTAACGTGCCCAACTCTGTATATATATATATATATATATATATATATATTATATATATATAATATATATATATATATATATATATACTGAAAATGATAGTTAAAAATTTATTGGCAGAACAACAGTCTATATAACAAACAGTAACAATAAGACTAAAATTTAAATTAGGCTAAAAATAAAAAACAGGTAAAGGAAAAAAGCAATGTCGATATTAACTACAGACAAACATTTTCATACCATGAAGTCCATAGTTTAGATGACATATGGTAGAACTGATGCATAGCTTGGATAAATGGGTTGATCGACTTTTTAATTCTTTATATTAGACTGTATTGAGCGCGTCTAATTATTACCTTTGAGAGAGTCGAGACGTTGTGGATAGCGAACATCTGTGAAGCTGAGTATTTTAGAGGTAACTTTTGGAGCCACTCTAAAGGATCTGTTATAAAACAAATTAAGGGGCGAGGGCCCTTTTTTTGTAATTAGCTCAATTTTGCGTATATATATTATATATATATTATATATATATATATATATATATATATATTACCACGTGACCACAAAAATTGTCCCTGTTTTTAATCGTTTATTACTCAGTCATTATTGCAGCTTCACAAATGAAATAAAAAGCATTCGAAAGAGAACATTTTAAAGTTTTAATTTATTCTACATTGTTCAAAGTGACGTCCCTGGACATTCTTACATTTCACACAACGGGAAAGGAAGTTATTTATTACATTTTCCAAAACGCTGCATTCAATGGACTGTACACACTCTACCACCGCTTGCTTTAATTCTTCGATAGAGGATGGCTCTTGCCTGAATACTTTGTCCTTGACAAATCCCCAGAGAAAAAAAGTCCGAAGGTGATAGATCGGGAGATCTTGCGGGCCAGGGAAACTGCGAGCGATGAGAAATGAATCTTTGTTCAAAAAATCTTGTTAAACATTCCAGTGATTGCCTAGTTGTGTGGGCTGTTGCTCCGTCTTGCTGAAACCACTTGTTACTGTAGTTTTCTTGTTCAAAAACAGTGTTCAGCATTTCTACATATCTTTCTGAAGTTACTGAAAGCGGTCTCCTTGTCTCTGGGTCCTCAAAAAAGTAAGGACCATAAACCTTGCTGCTACTCAAACCACACCAGACAGTAACGTTTGGTGAATGCAGAGGTTTCTCCAAGTGTATATTTGGTTTGTTTTGTGACCAACACCGATAATTCTATCTGTTGATGAACCCATTGAGATAGATGTGGCATTCATCACTGAATATTATGTCGCTTAATCTTATCTGGTTTTGTTCAATTATTGTTTCAATGCGTTCACAAAACATCAAACGACGCTGGTAGTCTTGTTCGCTAAGCTGTTGCAAACACACAATTTTGAATGACCATTCTCAAATCCAACGTGATTATTTTCCGAATGCTCTCCCGTTTGATTCCTGTCACAGCTGATAGTCGTCTCACAGATTTCTTGTTGTCCGTTTCAAGCTGATTTGCGATTGAATCAATGTTTCCAGCGGTTCGCACACCTTTGCTGCGCCCAGAGTTGCCTTTATGCATGTTCTTGATTGAGCCGTGATGTTTCCATTTTGCGAAAATCCTGCGAATCGTTTTAGGATCTATGGTCCTTTGCTGACCGTATTGTCGTCTGAAAGACCGTTGGGTGGCAACTACCGAGCCATGTTTGATCATCTCTTCTGCGATGAAAACACGTTGCATGTCCGACAATAACCCATGATTGTGGTGGATAAAACTCATTTTTTTATAAGTACTGATTTCGTATCCAGGATATCGAAAAAATTAAATAAAACTTTTAATATTCTTTTCGAAAGCTTTTTATTTCATTTGTGAAGCTGCAATAATGACTGAGTAATAAGCGATTAAAAACAGGGACAATTTTTGTGGTCAAAAAAGACGGAGCAACAGCCCACACAACTAGGCAATCACTGGAATGTTTAACAAGATTTTTTGAACAAAGATTCATTTCTCATCGCTCGCAGTTTCCCTGGCCCGCAAGATCTCCCGATCTATCACCTTTGGACTTTTTTCTCTGGGGATTTGTCAAGGACAAAGTATTCAGGCAAGAGCCATCCTCTATCGAAGAATTAAAGCAAGCGGTGGTAGAGTGTGTACAGTCCATTGAATGCAGCGTTTTGGAAAATGTAATAAATAACTTCCTTTCCCGTTGTGTGAAATGTAAGAATGTCCAGGGACGTCACTTTGAACACATGTAGAATAAATTAAAACTTTAAAATGTTCTCTTTCGAATGCTTTTTATTTCATTTGTGAAGCTGCAATAATGACTGAGTAATAAGCGATTAAAAACAGGGACAATTTTTGTGGTCACGTGGTATAAGTGCAGAAATACGAAAAAAGAGTCTTTAGCTTCGCTCGTTGAGTTCTAGGTTCCTTGGTTATAGCCTAGGTATGTTTGCTTCAGCCCAGAAACTTCGATGTGGTTTTCATGTGTCTGAGTCATCACTGAAAGAGCTGGTGATAATGACCCCAATAATTAAATTCTTGTACTTGCCTTCTCGGTTTACTCCTCACTTGGAAACTAATATTAGCTGACTGATTTTATTTTTGGGGGATGAAAATGCATAACCTTCATTTTTGTAACATCAAAATTAATATCTTGGTTCTACGAGTATGATTCTCAAAATTTTAGAAGACACTCCAGACCTTTAAATAAAGCGCTCATAATACCATATCATAGGCATAGACTAAATTATTAATTTTCAACTTATCTGTACAACATCCAACTTTTGCCTCATTAAGTAACATAATTAAGCTATCAATATAAACATTAAACAGCAGAGGAGTGAACAAGGAGCCTTGCGTAACTCGGAGAAGGAACCAATCACTCGGACAATACTGTAAATTGCCCCATCTAACCGTAAAAGATTGATGGGTATACCAAAATTTCAATATATTTATGTATACAATGAACTCTACTCGTCTTCAAAATTGTAAAATAATATACTGGAGTTCATTCTATATATGCTTTGTCTACATTCAAGGAATAACTGTAATAACTGCATTTAAATTTAAATACATTTAAATAGTTTCTTTCAATACACAGATGCACAAAATATATATATATATATATAAATGCTGCAAACCCACAAAGAAAAAGAAAACGATTCCAAGGCCTTTCGTGTATTCAGAGCTACACCTCATCAGGGAATGACGTCATTCCCTGACTAGGTGTAGCTCTGAATACACGAAAGGCCTTGGAACCGTTTTTCTTTTTCCTTGTGGGTTTGCAGCATTCATTCATTTCACGTGTTTAATTGTGAAATTCATCCCATATATATATATATATATATATATATATATATATATATATATATATATATACTTGTAAGCTCTTTAAAAACGAGTGTGCAAGAATATTCTAGAATGCTAATCGCAGATGATTATGTATGTAAATATTTACATATAAAATATAAAACTAATGAGTATTTTAATTAATGTTTCTTAAATACGTTTCTACAATTCAATATTCTCATTTTAAAAGAAATTCGGATATTAATCAAGGCGAATTTACATATTCTTCCTTGTGTCATAAGAACATAAAAAAATTGAAATATGTTACAGGGTGTTGTACACTATATATATATATATATATATATATGTATATATATAATTTTCCCAGCAGAGTTCCTTGTTCCATGCACGGTCTGTGTATACATATATATAAGCAAACAACCACAGGGAAAAGGAAACACAAAGTCCGAGCGCTTTCGTGATATATTCACATTATCCTCCTTGATAATGTGAATATATCACGAAAGCGCTCGG
>JAJOZX010000122.1:1940000-1952500 GCA_023014485.1 Bathynomus jamesi | reverse complement strand
GAATGACATCCTCAGGAACACAGAAGTAAATAAAGAGTTCAAGACTATATATAAGTTACAAAAAAAAAATATATATATATATAATCAATATAGAAATAAAATTGTGGAAGGAGCATACAAATTTGTAATGAAACTACCAATTTTTAGCACTTTGCCCGAATTCAACAGAAGATCAAATGGATTGTTTACAACCAATTTGTATAGATAATGCCTGAAATGATATATCGGTCACAAAAAAAATTAAAAATAAAAAATAAATTGAAAAATAAAAATTGTAAGAGGAGCATACAAATTTATAAGGGAAAATTACCAAAGTTTTAGCACTCTGCCCTCTTGTCTAAATCCGTTCTGAACGAATTCAAAACAACGGGATCGAGTTGAAAAAGACCTTTGCTCATGTTAAAGTTATTTGTAAGTTGGATAATAGCAGACTCAAGAATATTTCTATTAACAATGTTGCTAGAGTGAAACCAAACTGAAGCATTATTCCAATCAATACAATGGGATATCTCTGACAAATGGACAAAAATGGCATTGAATGACTGTCCCGTTCTAACGGAATATTGATGCTGTTTTACACGCGTGTGCAAATCCTTTCCCGCCTGAACAATGTAAAAGGAATCACATTGTTTACAACCAATTTTATAGATAATGCCTGAATTATTGGTAGGGCTATTTTTTACTATGATATTTTTCACAATATTGGTTATATGAAAATACAAAGTTTATATGAAAATACTAAGTTTAGTATCTATCGGAAAAACAAACAATTTGTCCTACGTACACTTTTACTCTGGACATGACACCCCCATTAAGGCCATATTTTCTTCAATGTTTCTCCGCGCTCTTAGAATTGCCAGTCCGGAATACATCGGTGCTGAATTGGAAAAAATCAACGGTATTGGAAGTGATCTGTGCTACCCACCTGCGTTTATGGAATCTTGTCTTAACAAGGCTAAACGAACCTTCTATCGTGGTGAATAATAACACTCGCACTTTCTCAAAGAATTTTTAGTACTTCCATTTTTCCCGGGCTTTTTAGGCATTGCTAATGTACTTAAACTTTTGGATATTAATGTAGTATTTTCATATAACGATATTGTGAAAATATCATAGTTAAAAATAGCCCTACCAATAATTCAGGCATTATCTATAAAATTGTTGTAACAATGTGATTCTTTTTACATTGGTCAGACGGGAAAGGATTTTCACACGCGTGTAAAACAGCATCAATATTCCGTTAGAACGGGACAGTCGTCCAGTGCCCTTTTTGTCCATTTGTCAGAGTTATCTCATTGTATTGATTGGAATAATGCCTCAGTTTTGTTTCACTCTAGCAACATTGTTAATAGAAATATTCTTGAGTCTGCTATTATCCAACTTACAAATAACTTTAACATGAGCAAAGGACTTTTTCAACTCGATCCCGTTGTTTTGAATTCGTTCAGAACGGATTTAGACAAGAAGGGCAGAGTGCTAAAACTTTGGTAATTTTCCCTTATAAATTTGTATGCTCCTCTTACAATTTTTATTTTTCAATTTATTTTTATTTTTTTTCTGGCCTATATATCATTCAAGCATTTTCTATAAAATTGGTTGTAAACAATCCATTTGATCTTGTGTTGTATTCGGGCAAAGTGCTAAAATTGGTAGTTTTCATTACAAATTTGTATGCTCCTCCCACAATTTTTATTTCTATATTGATTATATATATATATATATATATATATAATATATATATATATATATATATAATATATATATTATATATATATATAATTAAAAATTAAATATGGTACTAATTGTAATGTACAGACCCCCAAACACGCCAACCTCAAAATTTTCAGATTCCATTACAGAGGTAAAAAACTTAGTAAAAGATCTACACTCTCCAACCCCAAATATTTTTCTCTGTGGTGATTTTAGTTTCCCATTCATGAAATATAAAAGGATAGGAAAAGATATATGTATCCACCAGGACAAGGGGGGCACACGAGAAGACCAGGAGCAGGTAAAAATGCTACTAGCTTTAGCTGATGAATTTATGTTAACGCAAGAAATAACAGAAAACACAAGAAAAACAACTGCCTAGATTTAGTATTCACAAACAACAGTAATCTAATTGATAATGTAGAAATCTCCCCAACTATGATATCAGACCACAATATCATTGAAATAACAACTAATATAAAGGCAACAGGAAAGGAAAGAACACGCACAACAGAACGAAGCAAATTCGAATTTTTTAATTTTCACTCCAAAGCTATAAACTGGGAAGATGTGACATCCAGCATGGAAGTAATAGATTGGAAAACCATTTTCGAAGCCAAGACAACGGAAGAGATGCTAATGACGTTAGAGGAGAAGACGTTAGAAATTGTGGAAAAACATGTCCCAAAGATACAACAAAGAGGAAAGAGAAGCAGGTTCGAAAGACAAAAGAGGGCATTGTTCCGAAAGAGAAAAAGAGTGACTGCAAAATTAAGTAATTGTAAAGATAACAACATCAGAAAAATATTAAATGATAAACTACAAAGTATCGATGTCGTCATACAGGAACAAATCGAGAAGCATACAGAAAAAGAAGATGACGCTATAGAAGCGATAAAGGTTAACTCAAAGTACTTCTATAATTTTGCAAAAAGAAAGTCGAAAAACCAAGCGACTATCGGACCTTTAAAAAATGAGAACAGTGATTTATCTGATGATCTAACAGAAGTATCTGAAATATTAAAAGCTCAGTATGAATCATCTTTCAGTATCCCAAAAACTGACAAATTGATTTGCGATAGAAACGCGTTCTTTGAAGAAGAACCACAAGGGAAAGTATAACGGATTTCGACTTTACGACGGATGATATTACACAAGCCATAGGGAAACTAAAACACACTCAGCGGCAGGACCGGATAAATGGAATGACACACTGATCAAAAACTGCAAGAATGCAATCGCTGAGCCCCTATACTGGATATGGAGACGATCATTAGACACGGGAGAAATACCGGGCATCCTGAAGAGCGCGAACATAGTCCCAATTTATAAAGGAGGAGATCGATCCCAGGCCAAAAACTATAGGCCAGTGTCGCTTACATCTCATCTCACTAAAATATTTGAAAGAATAGTTAGACAGAAAATCTATGACTTTTTGGAAACTCAGAAAAAATTCAATGATAACCAACACAGGGTTTCGATCAGGCAGATCATGCCTATCACAACTAATGGAACACTACAACAACATTATTGATTCACTTGAAAGTAATGAAAACTATGATGTACTATACACAGACTTTGCTAAAGCGTTCGACAAGTGTGACCACGGAATCATAATACATAAACTGAAATATATGGGAATAACAGGAAAAGTAGGGAAATGGATATATAATTTCCTTAGTGAGCGGAGGCAAGTCGTTACAGTACAAGGAGTATCTTCATCAGAATCAGAGGTCCTCAGCTCAGTACCACAAGGAACAGTATTAGCTCCACTACTCTTCATAATCATGCTAACTGACATAGATGAGGACGTTACCAGAGACAGCACAGTAACATCCTTTGCGGATGACACAAAGATCAGTAGAAAAATAAGAAACCCAGAAGATATAGGATCTCTACAAACCGACATAAACAAAATCTACAAGTGGACTGAAGACAACAATATGAAGCTTAACACCGAGAAATTTCAGCTATTACGGTACGGAAAAAGAGAAGACCTAAAGTGCATGGAATATTATACCCCAAATGGACAGGAAATTCAGAGAAATTCCAGAGCAAAAGATTTAGGGGTTGTAATGACAGATGATGCGAAATTTGAAACACAAAATAAGATAGCAGTAAACAGAGCAAAGAGAATAACGGGTCAGATATTGAGAACCTTTAAACGAAGGGATTGGAATGTAATGATTCCTCTACTGAAAACCCTGATCATACCCAAATTAGAATACTGCTCGGTCCTAACTTCCCCATATAAAAAAGAAGACATTAGACAGCAGGAGGGGATCCAAAGAAGCTTCACAGCCAAGATCAATGGGTGCAAAGAACTAAATTACTGGGAAAGGTTACGAGAACTAGACCTATATTCACTGGAAAGGAGAAGAGAGAGATACACCATTATTTACACTTGGAAAATAATGGAGAAACTAGTCCCTAATCTTACTCTGAATCCCATAACTCCCCAAACAACGATGGAAAGTAGAAGCGGTAGACTGTGTCGTATTCCCAAATTGAAGGCGAGACAGGGAACATCCTTAACTCTGAAAGAAAATAGTTTTGTAGTGAGAGGACCAAAACTGTTTAATCAGTTGCCCAAAGACCTAAGAAACACGAAGGGAGTTGCAGTGGAAATCTTCAAAAGAAGACTAGACGCCTGGCTCAGAACAATCCCCGATGAGCCGGGCGTACCTGGCTATGTGAGGTGGAGAGCGCAAGAATCCAACTCACTACTTCACCAGGCCAACTCGAGAGGAGGGGCGACAAGCTTGACCTTCGCGAAATGAGAAATCATCCCGCGGAACCTTTGTAAGGTTGTAAGGTATATATATATATATATATATATATTTTTTTTTTGTAACCTACAGTATATATAGTCTTGAACTCTTTATTTACTTCAGTGTTTCTGAGGATGTCATTAGACGAAAGTGCTTGAGCACCACTCTGTCTCCTTTCCTTCGTGGTTTTATTCATCATATATATATACGAGGGCCACTCAATATATTTTGCCCCACCTTTTTTTTTCTTTCCAAGTTTCCTTGTATGTTCCAGAAATTGTGTACACAAGTAGTTACATACCTTTTTTACAAGTTGTTATTTTTCCACAGTCTCCATCCTTTTCTACAGCTTTCCTCCACCTCGAAACAACAGCCTTTTCTTGTGCAACGTGCTAATAGCATCATTCGATCAAATCAGCGCGTCACATACAAGGAGCTAGGAATTAGTGAAGGAAGTGTGAATATGATAATTCAGCAACTGGGATACTCAAAAGTGTGTTCACGGTTTGTTCCTCGCGAACTGACTGAAGATCACAAAGCCCAAAGAAAAGAAATTGCTTCTGAGTCGTTGGTTCGATACGAGACAGAAGGGGGTGATTTCCTTTCACGAATTGTGACCGGGGATGAGAGTTGGGTACACCACTTTGAACCTAAAACAAAACGCCAATCCATGAAGTGGCATCACGCAGACTCCCCACGCAAGAAAAAGTTCAAACTGGCTCCCTCTGCAGAAAAGGTTATGGGTTCCATCTTCTGGGACATGAAAGGGGTGAGTCTGGTGGACACTATGAAGAAAGGACAAACAATCAACTCAGAGACATATATTGCTACCCTACAGAGACTCCAGAGACGTATAAAGCGAGTTCGACCGGAGAGAAAACTGGAAGACGTCCTTCTTTTGCACGATAACGCAAGACCACACAACAATTTGCAAACAAGAGAGGCCATCACAAAAATGCGCTTGACTGTGTTACCCCACCCTTCATACAGCCCGGATCTGGCACCTTCAGACTTCCATTTGTTTGGGCCAATGAAGGATGCTATTCGTGGAAGGAAGTTTCAGAGTGACGATGAGGTTGTTGAGGAGGTTAAGAGGTAGCTCCAGCGGAAACCAGCGGGCTATTACCAGCAAGGAATAAAGGCCCTAGTTTCGAGGTGGAGGAAAGCCGTAGAAAAAGATGGAGATTATGTGCAAAAATAAAAACTTGTAAAAAAGGTATGTAATTACTTGTGTACAGAATTTCTGGAACTTACAAGGAAACTTGGAAAGAAAAAAAAAGGTGGGGCAAAATATATTGCGTGGCCCTCGTACATTTAGATTCCCCTCGAATCTATGGTATACATTTAGTGTTCTAGCAGTTTAAGTTAGAGAATTAACAAATGTAACCTAACCGGTTTCTCAACGTACAGTTTGGGTATTTCCTGAATTAATAAATAATCCACATGGAACCTGACCTTTGGTTCACCACACACATACACACACGCACACACACACACACACACGTGTGTGTGTATCTGAATAACCGAGGTACCGACCTTTTTAAATTCATATATCTCACAATCTAGTTAACTTAACTTAATTTAAGTGAACCTAACTTTAGTGTCATCGAACAGAGAAGGGCGTGATGAGTAATTTGGACGCAGTTGAAGATTCGAAAGTTGTTTTCTGTTCTATTAAGTCATTAAATAGTGAGGTACTCGCTAATCTAGCTTTACCTAACCTAACCTAACCAAACCTTAACTAACCTAACCTAATCAGGACCAACATATCTTTTTTTCCGACACTGAAATTGTTTCTGGTTTTTTTTTACATAATTTTTTTAATGTTCTCAGTTGCCAAAGGTGTTATCAAAATAATTATCCCACTTCATCGGTGAATATATATATCTCTCTCTCTCTCTCTCATACACATACACACGCGCGCGCGCACACACACACACACACACACACACACACACACACACATATAATATATGATGAAGAACATCTTTATATACATATACACTGTAGATCTTTCACACTGTAGGTAAATTACAAATATTTTTTGTATAAATTATATAATTAAATAGTATGGTTTTTTAATTATATTTGCATAATACATCGTAAGGGCGATGCAGAAAGCTTTCTTCAATGGAAACTTAATCTTCCCCACTTTTAAAAATCCAAGAGAGCTTCTGTTTCTTAATCCGAGTAGATAAAATCTTAGCGTGATTTACAAATGCTAATGAGAGTCCTCCTTGTAAGTTGCTTTTAAAAAAAAAGGGGGTCGTCAAAATTACCAAAACGTGATAATGAAGAAATTTCGGAAGAAGCCCTAATCTTTATTGCATTTTCTCCTTTTCTCTATAAACGTTTGTCTATATCCCCCGTCCGCCGTCCGACCTTCTTCTTTTCTTTTTTTTATTTTTTTTTATATAAAAAACCATCGTAGGAAGAATAGAGTAAGGAAAGAATCCTTTACTCTTAAAAAAAAAAGAAAAAAAAGAAGAAAAATCTAGCTCAACTCCAAAACAATTTCGGGCTTGCCTATTATTCAAAGGAAAATTCATCTTAATGTCCCTCGCAATTAGGCCGAAATACGCGCGAACAAAATTCTCGTTCTTTTTCCAAAGAGTTACGCTAAAACACTCGGAGTATTAGTCCTCCAATCAATTTTTCCAGCGTCAATAAAGACTAATATCACGGGATAAATAAGGAAAAGTTCGACCTAAAGGGCATGCCCTCTTTTATGCCTGGAATAATGAGTTAGAGATTAGAAGCGTTGCCAACAGTTTTCTAGATGGAATTAGAACCTTTTAGCGCTAAGTGAGAGAAAATACTCGATTAGTGTTTTAGGACATCAAATCCTTTTTTTCCATAGAATGAAATGAAATTATGAGGAATAGAAAATAAATATTCGATTCAATCTTAAAATCTGTTTTCCATTAATAAACCGTCTTCGAAATTGATTTAAAAGCGCTAAAACAAACCGAGTCCAATTTGTTAAATATACTTTTATAATATATTCTACCCTATTTTTCACATTTATTTTGAAAATTTTGTTTTCCAGTGACGTCATAAACCTTGGAATTTAACGTCATTCGTAAAAGAAATTATATTTAAAACCGTGAAAAAGGAAGCGGATGTGTTATTCAACAAATAAAAATGTTTATTCTCTAAAATCGTGCGTACACACACACACACACACACACACACACACGTACATTTGCTTCACTATATTAGAGAGGTACTTATCACCCACCATTATAGTGGGGTGTCTAATCTAACCCAAACCACTCAGTTCTAACTTGACCTAAACTCACATATCATAACATAAACTTACTTCCTAACCTAACCTTACCTAATCTAACAAATCAAATTTACCCAAAATCAAATTTAGTAGAAGTATCCCATAAGCGAGTTCAAACTAGTGGGTGATATAATTACCCCACCAGTTAGTCAAAACCCCGTAAGTCTGGTGTTTGTTCTGATTTAATAATAGATAAGTATAATAAAACCAACCTCTCTCTCTCTCCTACTCACCTTGAAATAAAGGCTAAAAACGCATAAAAGAAGAACCTAAAACTTAATGTTTCTCTTCGGGTCCGCTTATTATTAAACACAAATTAAGCCTAATCTAACCTAACCTAATGAAAACTAAACTAACCTAATCTAGACCAAAGTGGGAAAACCGTTGATGAGAATGTTATGAAATGAAACTGGATTGATTTGAGAATTTCCTCCTTTGAGATTCTCAAAGGTGTGTGTACACACACACACACACACACACACACACACACACACACACGACACACACACACACACACACACAATATATATATATATATATATATATATATATATATTAAAGGTATATTTTTATATTTTTATATATACTTTAAAGGTATACCATATTTTATTTAAAAATCGAATATGATCCTTTGGGTATATGAAGTCTTTGCACACAAAACATCTAAAAATAAAGTAATAATAATAATAATAATAATAATAATAATAAGTAAAAAAGTGATTAGCAAAAACCTCAAATTCCGGATCCTGAAAAATCGCTTTCCGGCGTATAACAAAATGATCTTCTTTCTCACGAAGCAGATTTGACCAGAGCAAGAATCGAACTTCAGACCTCGGGTCTGAGGTGTGGACACGCCCATATAAATAAAAATAGGTATCATGGACTGGCCAAAGTGAAGACGTCAGCTGATAATGGGGTCAGAGTGATATGCCGTATAGGCGATGAAGGTTTTTCACCAAAATTAAAAAAAAATTGTTTCGTGATTTTTTCGTGATTTTTTTATTTTTAAATTTTGCATTATATCATATATATAACACCAGCGTCTTAACCACTAGGCTACCCAAGTACCCATTTATCTATCAACCAATTTTTATTGTGTGGACGGATGAACAGTTGGGTTTTGCTGCGCGCCGCATGCCGTCACCAGGTTTCGATCCCGGGGCCGATGGTAGTCAGCGATGCTAATCACTACACCACCGAGGCGCATCATATATACTCGTATATATGTAATTATTCATTATTAAACATTAGTTTATAAAGTTCATGACGATTCGGTTCAATCTTTCTTGTCATCGTTGGAAGTTTTTATCGTCCTGACGATGACATCTCAAACTGATCTGAAGCATCTAAGATATTTGTAAATAAATTTCCATTATTATCAAATGTTTTCATCTACTGTCTTGATAAGTGAATTGTGACATTTGAAAATACTTTTATGCGGTTATTGTACTACTGTGGAATTAAAGAATATTGTAACAAAATACGAAATAACAAATTGGAATAGCTTCAAAACGTACCTTTGTTCGCTGGAACCAGAAGTATAAAGGATAATGATAAGAAAGAATGAAGAAAATTAACAAACGAAGGGTTGACAAAAGTAAATAGACACTACGATGATTGTTCTCAAGAACAAATGGCAAAATTCATCAATAGAATGCCAGAACGTGTTAGTTTTATGATAGATATTGCAAAGGAGAAGGCAGCACGATTTTAAATATGTATTTTGATTCATTAAGTCTGTTATTATTTATTGACTATTATTATTATTATCAAATAAAAAACTATGGAAAAAAAAGCGAAGATGTCTATTTACTTAAGTCAAACCACTGTATACAGTATACAGTATATACCTATATACCGGTATATATATATATATATATATATATATATATAATATATATATTATATAATATATATATATATATATATATATCGGCTACTAAAAGTCTGCGAAGTGTATTCGCAGAAACATGATATTCTTTTTAATGTTACAAAAACTAAGGTTATGCAATTTCATCCTAAAAGCTGTAATCAGCCAGCTGACATTAGGTTTAAAATGAGAGGTGAAGTAATTGAGGAAGTACAAGAGTTTAAGTATTTGGGTCAAACTATTACCAACTCCTTGAGTGATGACTCGGATATAAGAAAACAATCTCGAAGCCTTTGTGCTAAAGCGAATATGACTATAAGGAACTTTCAGTTCTGTACAAGTGAAGCTAAAGACACTCTCTTTCGTACTTTCTGCAGTAATATATACGGACAGCAATTCTGGTTGAATTATAAAAAAGGTTCTGGCAGAACCATAAATTTGCTGTACAACAGGTCTTTCAGACTCTTACATAAATTACCCCCGAGATGCTCAGCTTCGCAAATGTTTGCTACCCGCAATGTCCTGAGCTTCCCGGAGGTAACAAGACGTGCTCAATACAGTCTAATACAAAGAATTAAAAAATCAACCAACCCGATTATCCAAGCTATCCATGAGTCCTGCCGTTTGTCCTCTAAACTATGGACTTCTTGGTACGAAAACGTCTGTCTGTAGCTCCACTTAACTTCGACATTACTGTATTATTTCTAATCAATTGTATATACATATTTTTACCCTTAGTATGTGAACTGTCATTGTATTAATAATATTTGTCATATGAACTATAGTCTGCCAATAAGCCTTTTCATTTTCATTCATTTTCATATATATTTTCCTGCCCAGTGTAACGATTACACGTATTTCGTTTGAAGTCCGAATAAAAGTGATATTACAATAAAAATCCTGCAGTAAATCCATTTTAAGTAGTGCCAATTTTTGAGTGAATATTCAGTGAACACAGCCGTATGCCTATTTAAGTGGTGAAACAGCGGCGTATGTTGAAATAAAGCAAATAAAATTAAAGCAACTTAATCTATACAACGTTTTTTCCGAGTGTTTTCTCTCTGAGGAAAACTAACTGCCCCTCGAAAGGCAATATCCCTCAGTTATCCCCCGCAGTACATTCCAGGGCACCAATCAGTGAGAATCTACCGCGTACCACATCCCCCATCTCCCATCCCCCACCCCACGAAATAACGGAAAAACTTTCCCTCTCTCATTTCTAAAGTCAAATCAAATACCTCACCTAATAAATTACCATTTTGAGTTAATATTTCGTGCACAATCATTTACATACCATCAGAAACATGGCAATGGCAAATCAATTCATACAACCCTGTGGATACTGTAAAAAAGAAACAGATGAATCAAAGGCATTTCGCTGCGATCTTTGCCAGACCTTAGTCGAATTTCAATGCCTGAGATAGAGCGACAAAGAAATCTCTCTTATAACAGACGCTAAACAATTAAAGATTGCCAAGGAAACTGCGATATCTGCGAACACTGTATCGATAAGAAAGAATTGCATATCGATGGATTCAACTTACTAAGAGCGGATAGAACAGCGAGACGTAAAGGTGGCTGTGCTATTTACGAACGTGAGAGGCATATGACAGAGGCGGTAATAAATAAATCCAACAGCTTCGTGGAAACCCTTGCAGTGAAAATAGAGAAACTAAAAGTGGGACGGATAGTCATCTATAGACCTCCAAACTCTCCAAATGAAAAATTTTCGGGTGCCATTCATGATATCAGAACCCTAATAAAGTCCCTAAACTCTCCATCCCCTAATATAATACTCTGCGGCGATTTTAATTTCCCATTTATAAAATACAAAAAGGTGAGTAGAAATATATTTATAAAACAAAATAAGGGGGGGGTACAAGAGAGGACCAGGAGCAAGCTAAAATGTTGATGACTCTCACAAACGAGTTTATACTGACACAGAAGATAACAGAAAATACCAAGAAAAATAACTGCCTAGATCTGGTATTCACAAATAACACGAACTTGATTGCCGATATAAAAATAACCCCCAACTAATATCTCAGACCAAAATATAATCGAGTTATCAACAAATATGGCGATAACTTAAAAGGCAATACACATACGGAAGGAAGAAGCAAATTTGGGGCTTTTAACCTAAACTCTAAGACCATAAATTCAGAAGAAATCAGATCACACATGGCCCAAATAAAGTGGAGAACAGTTTTAGAGAATAAAAAAACTGAGGAAATGCTAACAAACTTGGAAGAAAAGACGTTGAGAATTTTGGAAAAATATGCTCTGAAAGCACAGCCAAAAGGAAAGGAACTGGCTAGAGAGGCAAAAGAGAAGAATATTTCGCAAAAGAGAGTAGCGACGAACTTAGCAAATTGCAGAGACAACAATGCCAGGAAAGTAATACAATAAAAACTGGAGAGTATCGATACAGAAATACAAACTCTGATAAAGGGCCACTATTAATTAAAAACTGTAAAAATGAAATTACTATACTGGATATGGAGACGATTCACAGACTGGGGGAATACCGAGTATCTTGAAAAGAGCAAACATTGTTCCTATATATAAAGGCGGGGATAGATCTCAAGCAAAGAACTATAGACTAGTGTCATTGACGTCCCACCTCACCAAAATATTTGAAAGAATAGTCAGAGAGAAAATCTATGACTTCTTGGAGACACTGGAAAAAATTCAACGAAAATCAGCACGGATTCCGATCGGGAAGATCATGCCTATCACAACTTAGAGAGCATTATAACAATATCCAGATGCACTTGACGGCAATGAAAACTATGATGTCATATACACGGATTTTGGTAAAGTCTTCGACAAGTGCGATCATGGTATAAAAGCACAAAAA
>JAJOZX010000122.1:1910000-1935000 GCA_023014485.1 Bathynomus jamesi | reverse complement strand
CAAATCCTGGGCACCTCATATCTCATGCATTTCCTGTGCCGTCACTCTTAGGGTTGGATTAAAGGTACCCGCAAATCTATGCCATTTGCCATACCAATGATTTGGAGAGAGCCCAAGGATCACCTAACGGATTGCTATTTTTGTATGACTAACGTTTCAGGATTCTCTGCCAAAAATAAACATAAAATTCAATACCCAAATCTAGCATCTGCCATGAGACCAGTACTACATGACGATGATAACCCAATTCCAACTCCCCCAAAGTCATGGACACTGGATGAAGAGTCTAAAGTTGAACCAATGGAAATTGATGACACTAAAGATACAGACTTTCAGCAACCTGAATCAAATAAACCACGTATGATAACGCAGGTTATGCTGAATGATCTCGTGAGAGATTTGGACCTTCCGAAAAAGAAAGCGGAATTATTGGGCTCCAGGTTACGTGAATGGAATTTGCTGGCAAAAGATACAAGCACATCGGCGTTCCGCACTCGCCAAAAAGATCTGATGCAGTATTTCTCCTCGTCAGGTGGTTTATGCTACTGTAATAATGTAAATGGACTGCTGTTAGCTCTCGGTCATGAGCACAAATCTGAAGATTGGCGTTTATTTATTGACTCTTCGAAGCTAAGCCTCAAGGTTGTACTACTTCACAATGGAAATAAATACCCTTCCATTCCTGTAGGGCACGCTGTCCACATGAAGGAATCTTACGAAAATATGAAACTCATCCTTCAGCAGATTAATTATGACCAGTTTCGTTGGTATATATGTGGGGATTTAAAAGTCGTCGCGCTTCTTCTGGGAATGCAACTCGGTTATACGAAGTTCTGCTGCTTCCTTTGTGAATGGGACAGCAAAGCCAGAGATTCGCATTATTTTGTAAAGGATTGGCCACTTCGTCAAAAATGTATCCCAGGACTGAAGAATGTGTCTCATGAACCCTTAGTTGACCCCAAGAAAATATACTTACCGCCACTTCACATCAAACTTGGCATCATGAAAATTTTTGTCAAAGCAATGAACAAGGAAGATGAGGCATTCAAATATTTGAAGAAAAAGTTTTCACGACTTAACGATGCAAAGATAAAAGAAGGGATCTTTGTTGGTCCCCAAATCAGAGAGCTCATGAAAGATCAAAAGTTTGATGATGCCTTGAGAGGAAAAGAAAAAGTGGCATGGGAGGCCATGAAGAATGTTGTCACAAATTTTCTAGGGAACATCAAAGCCTCTAACTATGAAAAAATAGTGCAGGACATGATTGAAGCATATAGGTTATTGGGATGTAATATGTCACTAAAAATCCATTTCTTGCACTCCCATTTAGATTTCTTCCCTGAAAACCTCGGCACGTAAGCGATGAGCATGGTGAAAGGTTCCACCAAACGTCCATTTAGATAATCCTGAACAATTTTGGCATAGTGACAAGGAGCACCATCATGTTGATAGACGACGGGGACAGGATTGTTAGTACCGTCGTCTATCAACATGATGGTGCTCCTTGTCACTATGCCAAAATTGTTCAGGATTATCTAAATGGACGTTTTCCAAATCGCTGGATCGAACGCGGAAGCAACAGACCTTGGCCAGCAAGATCACCAGATTTAACCCCTTTAGATTTCTTTGCATGGGGCTTTATCAAATCGCACGTCTATCAGACGAACTGCTGCAGATAACATAACCCCGCAAATGCTCCAGAATGTGTTTAGAAATGCTGCGGAACGATTTGAGCTGTGCAGGGATACTGATGGGCGTCACGTCGAATCCTACTCTTAATTATTTAATAAATGTTACCACTTTATCATTTTATGATTGAATTCCATATAATTTCCAAGTGCTTCACAAAAATAGATCCTGACTTTATGTAAACCCGGTATATACACACGGCATGGTATTTTTCATTGTAGCCATAAATGCTTAGATTTCATCTCTGCAAAAAAAGCGCTCCACCCTTCGCACGGTGTAGAGTGCTAACATTATTTTTTTTTTCTGACCCTTTTTTTCAATTTAGTTTAATCTTGAAGAAGAAGAACTGACCTACTTTCCTCAATTATTCTCTGCTGTCTTTCCCAAAACTAAAAATATATACAGTAGCGCATCACGCTGACACTCGAGAATGTATCGCTGTGGACATTTTCACATTTTTTATGTTGAATGTTTCCTGACATGCTCTAAATTTGGTCCATTAAAATTACTTTAAATATTTTTTGTATTACTTTTGTTTAATTTTACTTTTGGCACCTAAAGTACAGTTTGGGAAAAAAGTTTGCCTAGAAATCTAAAAGTTTCAAAACGCATAAGAAATTACTTATTGGTAACATTTTATTCTGTTTTGGTAACAGAAATAAAATTCTAAAAATAATCAATATCGATTAATCATTTTTATGCCTTTTAAAAATTAAGGTTTCTAGACGGACTTTTTCCCAGACTGTACTTTAGGTACCAGGAGTATAATTAAACAAAAATTTTACATGCATTAGTCAAAGTATTTCTGAAGGACCAAATTTAGAGAGCGTTTTACTTCTCGCTGGGGACCTGGAACCGATGTCTGTAGGTGTTGAGGTGGTTTGTAGTCGTTTTTATGCTGGCTCCTAAATTTCCTCATCGTTCAGGTGGGTTGCGTAGCCTCTCTCCAGCATAAATCCTTGCTCACGGTATGAGATTCGGGTGTTGTTCATAATTAGCCCTCACACCCTGCGTATTACGATGTAAGTCTTATTTTATTGAAATTCCCTTTAAAAATATTACCAGTGAGACACCATTATAAGCACCATGCACACACTTTTCAGTTCGGGAGATGCGTATTATAGAAAAAAAAAAAGGCCGGATAGATTTCATCGCATAAAAATAGCACTAAAGTAGCCTTTAATAGCATTTTAACGAGCGATTTGCTACAGGAAATCACTCTATCGCATATAAATTTCAATAGCCACTGTGTCCAATATTACGCCATATATATCCAGTAATATTTACGTAAGCAATGATCACTGACCATTCTCCGCTCTAATAAAATTACATTTCTGCCTTTGTTCGAGGTACTTATTCTTTTATATTGTCTTTTGTCGTGTTCCTTCGATTCCAACGCATTTTCCCACCAATGATACAAAAAAAAAGGGTAATATTAACATCCTTTTTTTTTTTTATCCTATTTCAACCTATGCAGCAGTTTTCTCGAGGAAACACAGTAAATATAAACATTAGAATACCATCTATGACTTCTTTATTATCTGAATTTAGCATTACCGAAGTCTATAACAGGTAAAAGTAGAAAATCTTGCGTTTTGAATTCTTTCAAATTTTTGCTGATTGCGCAATTTCTATCTTCCCTAATGATCTCTGTAAATGTTTATTGTATAAGCGCCTCGACCACCCATAACAATAATACATGTATAAAAATTTCTATTCTGATAACGGCGATAAATGTGTATATATATAGTATATATATATATATATATATATATATATATATATATATATATATATATAGTTTAGTTTTATAACAGGTTTTACCTCAGTCCGAACTGTAATCATTATTTCTTAAATGTATTTCCACCAATATTTTTATTGTACTGTTGAATTTTTAGATTCGATTGGATTGCGCGGTTTCTTAATGATCAATATATATATATATATATATATATATATATATATATGATGTAAACCCACAAGGAAAAATAAAAATGATTCCAAAGCCTTTCGTGTATTCAGAAGTACACCTCGTCAAGGAATCATTCCCTGACGAGGTGTACTTCTGAATACACGAAAGGCCTTGGAATAATTTTATTTTTCCTTGTGGATTTACATCATTCATTCATTTCACGTGTTTAATTGTAAAATTCATCCCATATATATATATATATATATATATATATATATATATATATATAAAACCACCAATGCATATGGTCAAATATATTTACAAACAAATTCAAATGGGCAATTTAGCCATGCAGGGATTTCATACCAACCATGCTATTTTCCTGGTAGCAAACATAAACAGTTATGAAGCAGTCATGTACAGGGGTGTGCTGCCAATTTCTTAACGTCCGGTTCTGATACAGATAGGGGTGTAAATCGGCGAGCGCCAATGGCGCGAGTCATTAAGCTAGAGGGTCTGGGGTGAGCGGTAGCTCGCCCAGCGGGGTCGGGGCGGAGCCCCTGAAGCCAACGCATTTTAGCTTTTCGAAACAGCATTTTGTAACATTTTGGCAGAAATTATTTAACATATTCTTTATACTCACTAATGACATAATTATCTAAAAATAAACTAATTTTTCATCAAAAAATAAATAAATATTGAAACGACCACTGATTGTGATACTATCTATATTTTTCTATAAAATCACGAAAAAATGAAAAAAAATTTAGATATAAATTTACCTTCTCAATAATGCTGTCTCATTCAGAAAGTTTCCATATAGCCAGTTCATTCTGCGATGGTTGAGTATCAACTAATGGTTCGGTGATCCAATCAAAATTTAACAACCGGTTCGGGCGAACCGGACCGAACCGGTCCCAGCACACCCCTGGTCATGTATCATAACTGGGTCAACCATTTGGATTGGTCGGCAAATAGTTTATAATGTATACTGGTTATTACAACCAATTACATATACAGGGTGTCTACAAAAGCCTTTTCAATATATATATATATATATATATATATATATATATATATATATATATATATGAGCGTGGAAAGGGCATCCTCCTCTTACTGGAAGAGTAGAAGAGGGTCGAATCTGAAACAAAAGATATTAAAAGAGGCGAAAGCGGTATATCATATAGAAGGTGCTGACCTAGCACCTCGATACTTCGCCTATTTTTTTATTTTATATTTTTATTTTATTATTATTTTATATATATATATATATTTTCTATTTTTTTATTTTTTTTTTGTTCTAGACCCCCTCCCCCTGCCATTTTTAAGGGGGAGTTTTTTGCCTAATCGAAATCTCACGTTATTTATTTGACACTTTTTGGAAGGCGACAAAATAAATTTTGGTAAATTTATATTTTGACGATACGTTTATGTCTTACTTCGATTTTGGAAAATGAAATGATAAAGCAGAGTTGTGAATGTCAATGAACAGGGTGTCCATAAAATGCGGCATCACAGGCAAAGTTTATTGACTTTATACAATTTGTTCATTTCTTGGATGCTGAATTTTATGGATAACCCGAATGGATTCTCGCAATCTCATATAGAGCGGAAATTAATTAATTGGATAATTGTCTTTATCTAAACTTATTTTAGTAATTGAGGAAAAAATTCTTAACACATAAAACGCTATAGATTACTTCCCATTTACGAAGGGATACAAACGAATACAAAGGTTGTCTATTTAAGAAGAAAGGTTAAAAGATGCAAGAAAATTTAAAGACAAGTAAAAATTGTAAAGAAAAGAAGTTGAAAGGAAGGAAAGAAATTTGAAGATAAGTGGAAATTTAAAGTAAAGAAGAGGGAATCCGAATCTTGGGGGGGGAGTGCGGTCCTAAAGTGGGAATTCCAGATTTAGGAAAGAGTTTCCTAATTTGGGAAGGAGTACACAGAGGGCCGTGGCAAAACTGCCGGGGTATTTTGTATAAAGAATCCTACATCAAGAGGCAATAAGAATGGATCAATTTGAAAATTACCTCCCTCCTCCGGGATTTGCAATCTGGGATTTCTCATCTTGAAGCGAGACTAAAATGTAAATGGAAAACAAAAGTTTTTGGAAGGGGGTAATACGGGGCCTAGGGGCGGCCTCCCGGGGGAAGGGGTATAAGGGGGGAGTCAGTACATAGTATAAGGCAAGGATAATTAATTAAATATACTTTATAATAAATTTCTAAACCGGAGTTACACAAAATGAGATATGAAGTTACAATATTCAATCCTGTTTTAGAGTTCACTCAAAAAGATTCCTATTATCATATATCTTATTATTAATAAAATAGAAGTAATAAGATATACCCTATTTTATATATATATATATATATATATATATATATATATATATATATATATATATATATATAATATAAAACCCACGAGGAAAAGAAAAATGATTCCAAGGCCTTTCGTGTATTCATATCAGAAGTACACTTCGTCACGGAATGAAGGGAGCAGGCGAGATGCCCAAAATATATACAGCGGGAGGGAACCAAAAAGATTAGCACATAATTAACAAGACTTAATGAGAGGTAGAAGGAATTTAAACAGGATATTGTCAATTTTACACATTCCCATACTGTTATTGAAACTATTTTCAAAATGGATAAATGCACATTCTAGAACATTTCTTTCAATTATATCTCTGTTTTTAACGAGCGCTTTAGAACTATCCCACTTGTTACTATGATTACATTCATACATATGGTTAAACAATGCATTAGAATTATTTGCTGTTCTACACGCATATTTATGTTGTTTTACCCTTAGTAATATCTAACGTTTTACTCGTTTGGCCTATATATACTGGGTTACATTTTGTACATCCGATCGAATACACACAACTAACCACATTATCTGGGATATTCTTTATTAGGCATGATTTAACAGTATTATTATACTTAAAAACTACACTGATGTCAATTGCTTTAAGTAAAGTCGGAAGATATTCAAAATTAACATGGTAAAGTAGGCTAAGGATATTTTTACGCTCAAATTCCTTTACAGTACACATTATTATAATACCTATTCTTGGCTTTCCTAAGGCAGTTATCTAAAAATGATATAGGATAACATAATTTAGTACTAATATTCATGATATTGCATAACTCGGAATCTAAAAATTCAGAACTAACAACTCTAAATGTTCTAAGAAACATAGCATAGTTAGCTTATTAACGCCGTTAGTTGGCTTTGTTTCCGTCACATATTGTAAATAGCATGGATCTTATTGACAAACTGAAATTTCCTAATGACCCTAATTTCAAATTGATAAGTTTTGATGTATGCTCGTTATTCACAAAAGTCCCTGTTGATGACCTACTTGATTTTTTAAAAGATAAGATCTCTGAATATTCTTTCCCTGTTCAACACAACACTCTTATTGAGTTAATTAAGCTTTGCGTTAAAGATTGTAAATTTCAGTTTGAAAATAAATTTTATGCTATGTCATTTGGATTAGCCATGGGAAATACCTTCTCACCTCTATTGGCTAACTTATATATGGAATTTTTGGAAAATAGAATTTTGCCTACGATTGTTAATTTTAACCTTGTTTGGTACAGGTATATAGATGATATTTTATGCCTTTGGCCTAATAATTTGGCTGTTGACATATTTCTTGGTAGGCTCAACAGTTTAGTCTCATCTATTAAGTTCACAGTTAAAAAAGAAAATGATGGAAGGTTATCTTTTCTGGATCTAAAAATTCGGAGATGCTTTAATCCAGTTCAAATTTGAAGTTTTTCTTAAGCCTACTAATAATAACTCTTACGTGCATTTTTATTCTGACCATCATCCCTCGATTAAATCTTCTATTTTCTCTGCCATGGTTCTTAGAGCATCGAGAGTTGTTAGTTGTTGTTCATATGATACAATAACTTCTTTTAATGATACAAAACTTCTTTAGATAGGAAAAATGGTCTTCAAAACTCCTTTTTTGAGACAACTACAAAAATAGAAGATAATATTTCTATGTATAGAAGGTTGCCGGAAGATTTTTCAACGTGTGTATATATATATATATATATATATATATATATATATATTATATATATATATACATCAATGTTTGTTAATTTGATTTGTGTAATGTTTGTATCAAAACTTGTATGTATATTGTTTACATTCGTACCCCTAATTGAAAACTTCATTCGTCATCTTTCCAGTAAGTTTATATATATATATATATATATATATATATATATATATATAAGTAAATACATTTTTATGAAATTGGTAAACAACCTTAAACATTTATTCCGTAAATAATATAAGATGAATACACAGCCAAGTAACTTAAGAAGTTAAGATTCTGTCATTATATATATATATATATATATATATATATATATATATATATACACACACACACACACACACTGTGTGTATATATATTTTTTTTTTTCGGGGGGGAGGCCTGCGAAGCTTCGAGATTCGATTTGATTTCGAATCGGGAGAGAGGATTCGATTTCATTCGTTAGCTTGGCCTCCTATTCGATATTTTTGAATCTCCATTAAGTCCGGTAAACAACATCACTGATGGTGTTTTGAAGAATACTTTCGTAAATAAACACTTTTCTTTTTACTTAGATTATAATTCAATCTATATACTGAGACCAATCTCTTGTGCAATAATACTTTTATCATACTTTAATACCATTGTTCCTCCTCATCATCAAATACTTAACACATTTTTTTTCAGAAGGATTTACTTTGTCCTTTGTTCTCAACAAGATTTAATTAATTTTATACTTATTACTAATTGTGTGTAGAAACAATCTAATCTATATATGTACAGTTGATTCGATTCGAGATTCGATTCGATTTGGATTGTTTGGGATGATTTGATTCGAGATTCGATTCGAAAAAAAATTATGATTCGCAGGGCCCTAATATATATATATATATATTATATATATATATATATATATACCTCGTTAACCTCGTTTGGGTTCCGTGCGTCGGCCTCTCTTCACACGAAGGTCAAGCTGGTGGCCCCGCCTCTAGTCCTGGATTGGTGGAAGAGCGAGTTGCTCTCTTGCGCTCTCCACTGTACACACACACACACACACACACACACATAAAGGGTGGGCCAAGAAATGTGTTCCCAAAAATATTTATGCAGTAAGTTATTTCTGGGAACACTTTTATAATATATTGTATTTATTAGAGAGATACACTTAATTCACTGGACGTTAATACTTCATACCTTATAAGTACACATACAGGGCCCTGTATATATATTACATAAAAGCATCGCGAATGAAAATTAAAAGAGGTACACGCTTGTAGTGGAATGAAACTGGTAAATTATTGAGTGTCGATGGTGTGAGGCAGGGTTCTCCCTTTCAAAGGAGTTGTTCAGTCTCGTCAAAATAAACCACAGGGGAAGATCGTAGTACAAGGAGAAATCTTGCACATATTGTAGCAATAAAGCAAGTTCAAACGGTTATTTATTTATATATATATATATATATATATATATATATATATATATATATATATATATATATTAATATATATATATATATATAACGTAAAGAACGACGCTTGTATAGGAGATATTCCGCGCAAGATGAGAGAGAGAACGAAACAAATGAAAAAATGAGGTAACCACCCGGGAATTGAACCCGGGATCTTCCGATTGCCGGTCAGATATGATAACCATTACACCATGGGCCTCACTCATTCAAATGCCGTAATTCTTCTACATACGCGCAGAAACCAATGCCCCAAGGGGGCACCTCCCGCATGCCGTAACATTATATACATTTAACTGCAAACACGCAGTATAATTAACGTAAAGACGACGCTTGTATAGGAGATATTCCGCGCAAGATGAGAGAGAGAACGAAACAAATGAAAAATGAGGTAACCACCCGGGAATCGAACCCGGGATCTTCCGATTGCCGGTCAGATATGATAACCATTACACCATGGGCCTCACTCATTAAAATGCCGTAATTCTTCTACATACGCGCAGAAACCAATGCCCCAAGGGGTTACCTCATTTTTTTCATTTGTTTCGTTTCTCTCTCTCTCATCTTGCGCGGAATATCTCCTATACAAGCGTCGTTCTTTACGTTAATTATACTGCGTGTTTGCAGTTAAATGGATACATATATATATATATATATATGTTACCAAGTCATGTCTAAAATCATGAAATTTGTAAATTGACTGTAATTTTAGACAATTTGTTAAATACTCGCTTTACTTAATACTTAATTAAACCTAACCTACACATGAATTTTTAGGCAACATATCGGAAAATCCCGGTGGGTATGCATGTGCAGCATTACCAGAAAGGTTGGTTAGGTTAGGTTTGATCACCAATTTGAGACATTGCCTGAATTCAGTAATTTTATAAATTGCCTAATTTTACATATTGATTGTAATATATATATATATATATATATATATATATATATATATACAGGGTGGCCGTAAGTTTCCATACATAGGAAAAATTAAACGTTTGTTTTTATGTTTCAGATACCCTAAGAATATGCGTTTGACGTAAGATCTTGTTTACTGATGAAGCAAATTTTTACGTCAATGGAGAGGTTAATCGGCAAAACATACGTTATTGGAGTAATGCTAACCCTAACTGGCTGAGTCCGACGAAGATGCAAGGTGCCGGTAAAGTGATGGTGTGGGCCGGGATATGGGGTGACAGAATTATTGGACCAATTTTTGTCAGTGGAAATCTTAATGCCGAAAGGTATCTTAACATGTTGCAAGAAGAGATTTTCCCATCCCTGCTAAACGAGGAAGGTAACTTCCCAGTTTACTTCCAGCAAGATGGAGCTCCACCTCATTATGGTCTTCACGTGCGTCGGTATTTGGATCAGCAGCAGTTTCCGGATGCTTGGATTGGTCGGCGTGGTCCTGTGGAGTGGCCTCCCAGATCCCCAGATCTCACCCCCCTTGATTTCTATCTTTGGGGGCACTTGAAGGCCATGGTGTATCAGGAAAAGATACGAGACATAAATCATCTAAAGGAACGTATCACCAACGCCATTACAAGCATAACGTCAACTGTGCTAATGCGTGTTCATCAACAGTGGGAACACGTATTGAAATGTGTTTTCAAAACAATGGCAACCATGTAGAGCATATTATATAAATAAAAATGGTTGTCCATAAAAAAATGTTTATTTTTCCTATGTATGGAAACTTACGGCCCACCCTGTACAGTATATAGATATATAAAATGCATACTTGAATATTGCATGTGCTGTAGTTATAAACAATTATATACAATCAGAAAAGACAAAACAATGATTTCATCAGTGTTGTCGCATCCCTTCTTTTTTTCTTCTTCTTCTTCTTCTTCTTCTTCTGAATCAAATCCCGGCGTGGCAATAAAGTATTTTCGTACTCTCTAATAATCAATTTAAGACTCCGACAGAACTCTCCCAACACATATGAGCAAAAATTTTGGCAACAGCTTTTTCCCTATTCCAGTCTTTTGCTCTTTTGCGTGTATCAGCAAAGGTAATATCCTTTGAAAGTCAGACTCATAAATTGGGCCCCCGTCCAAGAATTCCCCATGAATCCCCAAGCTCTCTACCGCTCCTCCATGGCCAGATACGAAACTTGGCTGGAACTATAGCAATGCCTTCTGACCATTTCGGACATCCGCTGCGACCCTGAATCCGGTCTAGTGTGACTCTGGTTTATGAGGCAGTCCAGGTTGTCTTTGTTATTCACTTTTTAGTGCGGATAGTTCTCAGCGTGCGCGAGCGCGCGCGCGCACGTGTATGTGTGTGTATGTGTGTGTGTGTATGTGTATGTGTGTGAGGGAGGGAGCGCGATGACAGGGGTCAGGCATCCACCCCACACCGGATTATTGTTCCTCAAACCCCCATTTTTTTAGCTTCATAAATTCCATCGTCAAAGTAATTTCAAGAATTTATGTACACAAAGTTTAACTGAACTAGCAATTACATAACTCAATAGCGCGCTCTTGTCCGACTTTATTATGAATAACGTCTTTTTATATATATATATATATATATAAGCACTGTGTAATGATTCGAAATATATATATATATATATATAGCCGGGTTAAATCCCCGGGGCCCGGAAAGTGGGGGGGATAAAATCTAAACTATTAAAGCAGTTGATTAAATAACAGAGAGGAAATATAATTAATGAACATATATTTTATAGAGATTATCATATTCAAACTGAAACAGATAAAATATTATCTGCGGTCCACCAATGTCCAAGACCGACTGACAGATCTGGGAACCATTGTAATTCAAAGCCAGTTAGCCCGTACTTTAAATTTCATCAGAATCATTTACCACTTTGCTAGAGAGAAGACAAAAAGTACGCTTCTAATTATGAAAATATTGCAGTAAACAATTGTCGTGTCTGCATGGACTGGTACCGCATTTGTAAATTGTATGGTGATAGAACTAATATAATTGATTCGAAAAATAAAATGGTCATTTTCTTCTGAGTTGTTTATTCATATTGTATGTTTTGAAGAGTGACTTGGACATATAATCAGCTTGCTTGTTATGTACACAAAAAACATTCATAATAAAATACTGAGTAAACAGGGGGGCCCATATACTGGGGCATCTCTCGCCAGCCCTGTTTATATATATATATATATATATATATATATATATATAATATATATTATATTATATCCATAGATCCCTCTCATATCCCCGCAAGGGGGTTCTAAGCTCGTGCTTTTGAGTGCTCTTTGTGCTCGTTTGTACGTGCTTGTTCCTGGAGTTTCACGTGCGCCCTCCCGGCCCTAGCACCCAAGGATGATGGGGCTCGACCCTGCAGTCTTTCTCATCCTTGGTCTTTTTCCACTTCGACTGTCCCCTCCACCCTTTCTTTTTCCTCTGTCTTTCCTCTCACTTTTTCTTGTTTTTCCGCTGAGATATGCCCTTTTAAATAGAGGCGAATCGGTTCTTCCCGAACTTAAAAAAAAAAAAATCCCTCTCATATATATATATCATACACTTCCCTTTCGGCTCAACCCCATTACATACATATATTATATATATCTAATATATATATATATATATATATATATATATATATATATATCCACGCTATATAAATATCAGAATATATAAAAAAAACTAACGAACACAAAGTATAAAGATTGGAAGAGGGATCAAATTTATTTCCCTAATGCGAATCTATGAACAAAGCCACCAATCGAAGTTTTACGCAAGATCTCTCCTGGAAGGTCTTATTCTCATATTGATGTCATTCTTTCGATCATTTCTCCGATGATAAAACACACGCCTCATCCGCTCAATCGAAATATTGCCATGCGTATATATCCTTATATGAACCACCGCCACACTACACTCCTTCTTTGCATTTTATATTATATATATTATATATATATATATATATATATAGAGAGAGAGAGAGAGAGAGAGAGAGAGAGAGAGAGAGAGAGAGAGAGCGAGAGAGAGAGAGAGAGAGAGAGAGAGAGAGAGAGAGAGAGCGAGAGAGAGAGAGAGAGAGAGAGAGAGAGAGAGAGAGAGAGTTAGTTGTAACTCCAAACAAAATATCAGTGGCTTAAATAAATTAGAAAACCTTTTTTATGTCAAAACACACACACACACACACACACACACACTGTGTGTGTGTATATATATATTATACACACACACACTGTGTGTGTGTATATATATATATATATATATACCCAGGTGCGGCAAAAATAACGCCCTTTTTAGTTTATTCTCTTTTATTGAAGGAAATAAATCAATTACAGCATTTTAAGAGAAATAATAAGGTTTTTAAGAAAAATACAGCATTTTAAGAAAATATAAGTACTTTCTCAGTAAAACTAAAATAACTGGAATTTAATTAATTTTGTGGTTGGCTCAATACACCTTAAAAAAATGTACTCTACATACATAGTATTTACTAACCTAATGATCATGTTCAAAATGCTCCCCTTGGTGTTCAATACAACACTGAACCCTACCAGCAACACTTCTACAAACCTTTTGACACATTTCTACGTTAATTGTAGTAATTTTTCACGAATTGTTTGTCTTAATTCAGGAAGTGTTTTCGGTTTGACCTTGTAAACAAGATCTTTCAGTACACCCCACAAGAAAAAGTCAGTGGTGTTAGGTCTGGCGATCGTGCTGGCCACTCAATTGCTCCACGTCGTCCTATCCACCTCCCTTCGAAATTTAAATTTAACCATTCCCTAACGAGTAACCCATAGTGGGGTGGCGCACCATCCTGTTGAAAGTAAATTCCATTCTGATTTCTAACTCTCGGCCAGAATTCAGTTTGCAGCATTTGTAATAATTATCTTGATTAACAGTACTATCAAAGAATATCGGGCCTATTATTCCCATGGAAGAGATGGCTGCCCAAACTGTCATTCCTGGTAGGTTAACGTCTTTTTCCAAGATAACATGTGGGTTAACATCGCTCCAGTACACACAATTATGGCGATTGATATGCCCGTTCAATTTGAATGTTGCCTCATCTGACCACCATATCTTATCAAGAAAGGTCTCATTTTCATTGACTTTATTCAGGAAATTTTCGCAAACTCTAATCGTCTATCTGCATCTCCATCATGCAAGCTCTGTAACACGCGAGGGATGTAAGGCTTCATCTTGTTCTTCTTTAAGATCTACGGACACTTCTGTCACTGATACCCAACTCTGTAGAAAGACGTCTACTGGATTTTTGAGGAGTGTGCAACAATGATTCTCTTAATTCATCGGACTTTTCTAAGATTGTTGCTGAAACTGGCCTCCCTGATCTTGTGGCATCACTTACGCTTCCGGTTCTTTCAAATTTCCTAATTAGACTTGTGATATTGCGGCTCTGCACTTGTCGAATGTTAAATTCTTCTGATAACAAACGAGCGGCTTTAGCTCCATTGTTATTGTTTTGGTAATAATGTTTAACTGCTTTCACTCTTTGTTCTCTCGTCAATCGCAAGGCCATATTTATTCAGAATTTCTGTAAAAATAAAAGAAACAAAATGATACAATATAAAACTAAAAAATTATACTGTATAAAACTATAAAGATACAATTATTAAAAGGGCGTTACTTTTGCCGCACCCGGTATATATATATATATATATATATATATATATATATATATATATATTGCGAACGTATTGTAAAGTAAAATAAAAAAAAAAAAAAAAATTTAAAAAGCAACTTCGGATTTTTACCAATAAGAAGAAATTGGTTTATAAAATGTTGGAAATCCATGTGTATCTTTGCCGTCAATTAACTGCAAAAAACTCGCTTGATCTTCGTGGCTGGGGTAGATGTGCGGGATAGATGGGGTAGGAGTGGGGTACATGAACCCCAACGAAACGATATAGAGTAGAAATATTTATCTACTCTTGTTTGAATTTCGTTACAAACTTAAAAATGAACGTCTTCAACGAGTAAATCTGTTTTCCGCGAGAATAAATGGGGAAATAAGAAATATTACACAATACAAAGAAGACCAAAATTCTTACTTCGAATTTTGTTTCTCAATAATATATATATATATGTGTGTGTGTGTGTGTGTGTGTGTGTGTGTGTGTGTGTGTGTGTGTGTGTTTTAATTGAAGTTTGATTGGTTTAAACAAATGAAAAATATATTTTTATTTTATTTTAAAAAAAAATTCAGTTTCTTCAGTTTTTTTTTTATTTCATTATTTCGTTCTTAAAAATTAGTTCTTCGCAAGAATCAATAAAAGCATTTAAAAATTGTTTTATTTTTTATTTGAGGTCGTTAAATTAACGCGAGATAACTAAAATTACACAATACAAGTCTTAAAATTATTTATTTATATAAACGAATATGTATTGTACAGACAATTGAAGACTATATATATTATATATATATATATATATATATATATATATATATATATATATATATATATATATATTATATTTTTGATATGATAATAAATTTGTAATTTTTCTCTGCTAATTTGGTAACATATATGTATGTATATATATCGCTGACCCCAATATTGGATATGGAAACGATCACTAGACACGGGAGAAATACCGGGCATTCTGAAGAGCGAAGAGCGCTAACATAATCCCAATATATAAAGGAGATCGATCCGAGGCCAAAAACTATAGACCAGTGTCGCTTACATCTCATCTCACTAAAATATTTGAAAGAATAGTCAGACAGAAAATCTATGACTTTTTGGAAACTCTAAAAAAATTAGATGATAACCAACATGGGTTTCGGTCAGGCAGATCATGGTTATCACAACTAATGGAACACTACAACAACATTATTGATGCACTGGAAAATAATGAAAACTATGATGTAATATACACAGACTTTGCCAAAGCGTTCGACGAGTGTGACCATGGAATCATAATACATAAACTGAAATATATGGGAATAACAGGAAAAGTAGGGAAATGGATATATAATTTCCTTAATGAGCGGCGGCAAGTCGTTACAGTACAAGGAATATCTTCATCAGAATCAGGGGTCCTCAGCTCAGTACCACAAGGAACAGTATTAGTTCCACTACTCTTCATTAATGCTAACTGACATACTGTAGATGAGGACGTTACCAGAGACAGCACAGTAACATCCTTTGCCGATGACACAAAGATCAGTAGAAAAATAAGAAACCCAGAAGATATAAGATCTCTACAAACAGACATGAACAGAATCTACAAGTGAACGGAAGACAACAATATGAAGTTTAACACTGAGAAATTTCAGCTGTTACGGTACGGAAAAAGGAGAGGACCTAAAATCCATGGAACATTATACCCCAAGTGGACAGGAAATTCAGAGAAATTCTAAAGCAAAAGATTTAGGGGTTGTAATCACTGATGATGCGAAATTTGAAACACAAACTTAGAGAGCAGTAAACAGAGCAAAGAGAATAACTGGGCAGATACTGAGAACCTTTGAACGAAGGTATAGGGATATAATGATTCATTCCTCTACTGTAAACACTGATCATACCCAAATTGGAAACTGCTCGGTCCTAACATGCCTATATAAAAAATAAGACATTGACAGCTAGAAGGGATTCAGAGAAGCTTCACAGCCAAGATCAATGGGTGTAAAGAACTAAATTACTGGGAAAGGTTACGCGAATTAAACCTATATTCACTGGAAAGGAGAAGAGAGAGATACACCATTATTTACACTTGGAAAATAATGGAGGAACTAGTCCTTAATCTTACTCTGAACCCTGTAACTCCCCAAACAACAGTGGAAAGTAGAAAAGGAAGACTGTGTCGTGTTACCAAATTAAAGGCTAGCCAGGGAACATCTTTAACCCTGAAAGAAATTAGATTTGTTGTGAGAGGACCAAAACTCTTTAATCAGCTGCCCAAAGACCTAAGGAACACGAGTGCTGTTGCGGTGGACATCTTCAAAAGAAGATTAGACGTCTGGCTCAAAACATTCCTGGATGAGCTGGGCGTACCTGGCCCAGCTCACTACTTCACCAGGCCAACTCGAGAGGAGAGGCGACAAGCTTGACTTTCTTGAAATGAGGAATTATCGCACTGAACATTTGAAAGGTAGAAAGGTATATATATATATGGGCTGAATTTCCAATAAAACACGTGAAATGATGATGCTGCATATATATATATATATATATATATATATATATATATATATATATATATATATATATATATATATATATATATATATATATATATATAGTTACAGGGAATCTGTGTAACTAGGGGTTTCATGATCCTTAAAATGTTTAGGGATTTCATGTAAGGTTAAGTCAGTCGTGATATTTTCATTAAAACTAAAGAAATATCACGACTTAACCTTGCATGAAACCCCCTGAACATTTTGAGGATTTCAGGAAATCCCTAGTTACGCAGATTCCCTGTAACACACACACACACACACACACACACACACACACACACACACACACATATATATATATATATATATATATATATATATATATATATAGTTCCTTTTTTAAGGGTGATTAAAAAAAAGGGTAAAAAATTAATTGCTAATATTCGTTCTCCCTTCCTATATTTTGGTTCCCACTTACATAATACATGTTTGTGCCAACTTTCATTAGAGCTGGACCATTTTTAAAGGTCCCTCAAGTTTCAACCTGGCATTGGCTAACTGGATGGTTGCCTTGCTGCCTTGTTGCCTGGTGGGTCCTGCATAGCATTTCGTGTCCCTCTAAATCTCTAATCAATTTAGATTAGAGGCTATTAAGCATGGTTTATTTTATTTATTTTTCCATTTAAAACCTTACTCTAACGTATTATAGTGTTTCAAATTAAATTTAGAGCTTAATTTGTCTTATATTTTTACCCAGAGATAAAACTGATCTTTCGCTAATAGGTCAACCAAAGGCAAATAGTTTTAGCAGTAGGTTGCCTTCAAAGAAGCAGGTATTACGGAAGTTTTTTTAATGATGCCATTGAGAAGAAGACATTTTCAGTGGAGCTAACATTAGAGGTCATTTATATCATTTTGGATCAAGAGTAATTTCGAAGGACAAAGGAAAAACACAACTATCGAAAAAAATCCTGAAGTTTGTCAGCAGTATGAAGAATTAAAAAATTTTTTGAAACGGCAGGAGAAGTACAGAATGAAGAAAGAAAGCTTTCAAAGTGATTTGGAAGATATTTTTACCTTCGAGCAAGGCCTTAGAGAAAGCAAATGAAGAAGATCGACAGTTTCTCATTCTTCAAAGAGGAGAGCCATTTTCATCAAGTGTGGGTTCCTTTGATAAGAAACTCTATACAAAACAGATCCAAAAGATAAAAATTGAAGAATAGAAGGCAAATCTCCGGAGGAAACAGGAACGATGTAAAACTGGGGCAGAAGCAACACTGATCCTAGAGAGCAGCAGCACATCACCTGAGGAAAATATCACGGACTCTGAGAAATTCGAAGTCCTTCTCTCTGTTAGTAAGCAAAACTACCCATCAAAGAAGCGCCAGAAGAACATCGTCTTCCGAGAAATCATCCCAACGCTTGATAGGACAAGCATTTCAGATAGGAAGGCCACATTCATCCTGACAAGTATGGCTAAGAACCTAAGACGTGACTTTCAGGATATAACACTCTCAGGGCACCAGGAGCGTTTCATCATGCTTGCTGGATGAACTAAGGCCATTTGTGCCTTGAAATTATTCCTTTTCTGGAATCAATTCTTTATGACTACAGTAGAGTTTTATGTTCTCACCTGATTATCGCTCTTTGTCACGTTGGAATATGCAGTGCTGACTTGACTAGTTACTCAGTAATTGTTATTTTTTTTTAGTAATTGTAACGGTAACTAGTTACACAAAATCGTGAATATGTGTAACCTCTACCAGTTACTTTTTTTCTGTAAAGGCTGAAAGTTACTTATTTGAGACAGTAGCTAGTAACTGTAATTAGTTACAAAACAAAATAACTGTCACAACAGTGGGAATATGTGAAGCCATGGATGTTGGCAATAGTTCCAATAGTTGCAGCCGGGAACGATCTGAAACTTCTACGGACGTTCAAAACGTACGCTTCGAAGATCAACGGATATCTGTTACAGCTTTGGGAAAGCTGAAAAGACCTTTCTAACCTAAATGAACCTCTCGTCGGTTTGGCTTTCTTTGACGATGATATCAGCGAAGAGGAAAAGCTAGAGATGGTCAAAATCCTATCCAAGCCTTCAAAGGATTAAAGTGACTCCAAGGAAAAATCCTAAAAGATTTTACAACCTCAAACTTGATAAGTCTTTTCTGAGGAAGGAACCGTCACTGTGGGCAGCCAATCCTGGCTATCAAGAGGCTCTGAAGAGAGTCAAAATTCTGAGTATTGTTAAGGATCGCGCTGAGAGAAGTATCAACCTGATTAAGGAGTTGAATAACTCTATCACAATGAATGAAGGTCAAAAGCAGTATCTAGTCCGTCTACTCGTAGTCGCTGACCGCAGAAAAAATGTGACCAACCGCGAAGAAAGCCGGCTATTTCAGTTAATTTGTTAAATTAAACGAAATTAACTAGCTAACATTAATTAATTAGTTAATATTTGAATAAAATTAACTAAATGAATGAACTTCTTCAAAAAGAATACGAAATAGGCATTTTATAATTTTAAGTTAGTTTTAAGAGGTCTTCAACTTGAGGACACCTAAATTCATTTTAATTTGTAATAAATTTAGTCAGTTATTCCTGTTAATGGGGATACAGCATTGATAGGGAAAATAAATTTTTAAATTTTAAATGTTAAATCATTCTAATATATATATATATATATATATATATATATCTATATATATATATATATATATATATATATATATATAATATATATATATAATATATCTATATATATTTATTATTTATTTATTTAATTATTTATTTATTTATTATTTTTTTTCTTATTGACAGACTGTTTACATCTTAAATCGATTAAATAAATACAAAATTCTGAAACAAACAGATGAGAAAATATATAGCGGCCATTTGTATATATAAAATTAATTTAAGAATGAAGTAAATATATCAGCTGGCCTGTTTTCAGATATACGGAGTATGTATTTATAGCAAAGCATAACGGGAAAGTGATTTATAGGAATACATTACTTATTTTTAGCGATATTTAAGTTGTTTACATGCAAGGAAACTTTCCTCAGCGTCTAGGACTTTTTTGGGGGTTTGAAAAACAAGTGTGTATGTGTGTGTATATATATATATATATATATATATATATATGTGTGTGTGTGTGTGTGTGTGTGTGTGGTGTTTGTGTGTGTGTGTGTGTGAACTATCAAGGAAATGGAAAAAACATATCGACCGACCGCTTTTATGTGCATTTAAATACATACGCGAAAGCGCTAGGTTGATATTATTTTCCATTTTTTTTGGTGGTTCATATATATATATATATATATATATATATACTGTTCAGCCCTTTCTGGAAAATGAATTAGATTTTTACATGGACTAGAGCGTAATTGTGAATATAAAAAGGAATTTATCGACGAGATTTTATAAAGTTAAAACTAAATTAATGAAAAAGTGTAGAAGGAAATGGAAGAAGGAAAGAGGTTAGAAAATCGCTTTCTTAATGGAGAAATGGATGGTTAAGAGGTTTATTATAGAAGGTGAGTGAAGAGTTAGTTTTGCATTCCTCGTTTCATTATTTTACGATGTCAATAATGAATGTTTAACAATAGCTATTATATAATAACAGCATTGTGCATACGAGAGAAAAATACGCCAAAGCGTAAGTTGGAATTGACCCTTCCATAGGTAATCAGTGAACACAAGATACAATACTTTTTTATAAATTAAAAAACTAAATACAGTATAGTAGCAATAAAAGCATAGGAAAGAAAGCTAATTAAGTAGTTCAAAATACTGTACTGCCCTGCACTCTTACGATCACTTGGGCGCTTTCCAGTCATTATTGCAACATAATTAAGGGCGATTTTACGAAAAAACGTTTGGAGATGATGCGGAGGGGATTTATGGGGGCTTTTTCGTGAAGTCGAATTTGCGTAAGTCGAGGCTTACGTAACCGTGGAGCGTTTGTATATACAAATGATTAGAAATAATACAGTAATGTCGGTGTTAATTGGAGCTACAGACAGACGTTTTCGTACCAAGAATTCCATAGCCTAGAGCAGTGGTTCCCAACCTGGGGTCCCCGGACCCCTGGGGGTCCGCGAAGTAGTACTGGGGGTCCGTGAGCTTTCAATATTTCGAGAGGCTCCAATGGAAATCGTACATTTACCCCGATAAGGGCGCTCTGACTAAAATTTCAAGTTTCCTTGCTCTTGGCTGGAATTATTAATACTTTTTTAATATGCTGTATTTTAATTGCATACTCTCTTATATGTCCTTTATTTGATAGTGAAAAATGAGAAAACGAGTTAATTATTAGTTAATAAAACAGTTTGTTTGGTAGACGGAATCTTTCAAAACATGGGGTCCGTGGGAAAAAAATAAAAATAAAAGGGGTCCTTTGTGGTGAAAAGGTTGGGAACCACTGGCCTAGAGGACAAAAGGCAGGACTCATGGATAGCGTGGATAATCGGGTTGGTTGATTTTCTAATTCTTTGCATTAGACTGTATTGAGTGCGTCTTGTTACCTCCGGAAGGTCGGGACATTGCGGGTAGCAAACATTTGCGAAGCTGAGCATCTCGGGGGTAATTTATGTAAGAGTCTAAAAGACCTGCTGTACAACAAATTTAGGGTTCTGCCAGGACCTTTTTTATAATTCACCCAGAGTTACTGTCCGTATATATTACTGCAGAAAGTACGAAAGAGTGCCTTTAGCTTCACTTGTACAGAATCGAAAGTTCCTTATAGTCCTATTCGCTTTAGCACAAAGGCTTCGAGATTGTTTTCTTATATCCGAGTCATCACTCAAGGAGCTGGTGATAGTTTGACCCAAATACTTACACTCTTGTACTTCCTCAATTACTGCACCTCTCATTTTAAACCTAATATCAGCTGGCTGATTACAGCTTTTAGGATGAAATTGCATAACCTTAGTTTTTGTAACATTAAAAAGAATATCATGTTTCTGCGAGTACACTTCGCAGACTTTTAGTAGCCGATCCAGACCTTTAACAGAGGAACTTATTAACACCATATCATCGGCATAAACTAAGTTATTTATCCTTGTGTTATCTATACAACATCCCACTGTTGCCTCATTAAGTGAAGCAAATAATCCGTCAATATACACATTAAACATCATAAGAGATTGCAAGGAGCCTTGTCTCACCCCGCAAGAGGAGCCAAAACATTCGGATAGTGCATTGCCCCACCTAACGGTAAAAGATTGGTGGGAATACCATAATTTCGATAAATTTAATATGTACATGGGAACCTTCCTGTCTTCTAGTTTTGCAAATAAAATATTGTGGTTCACTCTATCATATGCCTTACTTATATCTAGGAAACAGCTATAAATAGTTGAATTACTGTCAGTGTATCTAGATATTATTTCTTTAAGTACATAGATACACAGGTCAGTTGAGTGGGACCTTTTAAAACCAAACTGATTAGATGTCCATAGAAAATCATTTAATCGGAGTAACAAGAGTTTTTCTAGTAGTTTCAAGAAGCAGGAAGCGACAGCAATAAGCCTGTAATTATTGCTGGACAGAATGTCTCCATACTTATTTTTGACCAGGGCAAGATATATATACCCTTGTGAACTCTGCAGGGATATACTGTAGCTATCAGCAAGCATGGCTGATAAGAGCAATGATATATGCAGACATACCACGTCATTGGCATATTTTAAGTGCTCATTCGAGATACATATATATATATATATATATATATATATATATATATATATATATATATATATATATATATATATATATATATGCCCTTAAAATAAGAGACAAATATGATAAATTCTAATTTAAAGTGGTGAACACCCTCATCTATTACAATAAAAAGTTTTCTAATTGCTAAATCACTCTATTTTTAGGTTTTGATAATGCCTACAAGAGATAATTCTAGAGATTTGTCAGATTTCGTTAGAGGGAGGATTGTTGGGCATTCTGATGCTGGATGAAGTGAACGTCATATATCAAAGAATCTTGATGTTACGCTATCGACAGTCAACCAAGTTATAGTGCAGTTTAATACTGATAGTAAAACCAAGACTGAACAGCGAACAGGGCGCCCAAAACCAACTTAGAGGACCCTCAGGGCTTTCAAGAGAGACATCGAAGGGAATCCTCGTCACTCAACATGTGAGGTGGCACAAATACATCAAGTGTCGAAAGAACTGTTCAGCGTTATCTCCATAGCATGGGATACAACTGCCGAGCAGCAAGGAAGCCCATGTTGACACGAAGGAATATTTCATGCGGAAAGAAGTGGGCAGAGGAGAGGGCAGAACATCCTCAAGACTTTTGGAACAGTGTTATCTTTTCCGATAAGTCCATGGTCTGTCAGTTTTCTGACAGTGGCCGTGTGTGGGTGTGGAGACGTCCAGAAGAAGAGTTTTCATTGTGTCATCTTCAAGCGACAACAAAACATGGAAGGATTTCAGTTATGATGTAGAGTGCTATTTGGATTGGTGGATGTTCCGCTCTCAGTTTGTAAAAGGGTGGTCAATTCACAGAAATACATTGATATTTTAAAGAGAGAACTCCTACCAATTTATTCAAACGGGCAACTATCAAAAGAGATCGGTATTTTTACTGCTCGTGCCACACAAAAATGGTACGTCGAAAATGGCATCTCCCGCCTCCCAATCCGCCGGGACAATCGCCTGATATGGATCCGATAGAACATGTGTGGGGTGTACTTGGAGAAACATTGAAGAAACTGCCACAGAAACCAACTACAAAGAAGATTTACTGAGAAACATCCAGAATGAGTGGGAAAAATCAACCAAGTGAACATTACTAACCTAATGAAAAGTATGCCGAATCGAGTTCTTCACTGATAAAAGCTTGTACCAAATTTACAAACTACTAGTAAATATTTTTCAACAACGTTTCCACTTTCTGTTACTTTTAAAATCATGTAAAAGGTTCCAAAATTTGTGCATCATATATATATATATATATATAATCTCGTTAACCTCGTTGCGGTTTCGTGCGTCGATCTCTCTTCACACGAAGGTCAAGGTGGAGGCCCCTCCTCTAGTGGTGGCTTGGTGGAGGAACGAGTTGCTCTCTTGCGCTCTTCACCGCATATACCCAGGTACACCCGGCTCATCTGGTACCGTCCTGAGCCAGACATCTAGTCTTCTCTTGAAGACTTCAACTTTGACCCCTGTAACGTTTCTCAGGTCCTTAGGAAGCTGGTTAAAAGGTCTTGGCTCCCTGACAACCAAGCTATTTTCCTTCAGGGTTGAGGAGGTCCCTTGTCGGGCCTTTAATTTGGGAACACTACACATTCTGCCTTTCCTATTTTCCAGCGTTGTTTGGATGGTAATTGGGTTTAGTTTGAGGTTTGGTACCAGTTTTTCGATCATTTTCCATATGTAGATTATGGTGTACCTCTCTCTTCTTCTTTCCAGTGAGTACAGATTTAGTTTACGTAGTCTTTCCCAGTAGTTGAGTTCTTTGCAACCATCAATCTTGGCTGTGAAATGTCTCTGCGTTTCTTCTAGTTTATTAGTTTCTTCCTTTTTATATGGGGACGTCAAAACTGAGCAGTATTCAAGTTTTGGTATGATCAGTGTTCTCAGCAGGGGAATCATTACTGTCTTGTCCCTCCTTTTGAACGTTCTTAGTACCTGTCCCACGACTCTTTTTGCTTTGTTTATTGCTATCTGATTTTATGTCTCGAATTTGGCATCCTCGGTCATTATTACCCCCAAGTCGACCGCTTTTGTGCTTCTC
>JAJOZX010000122.1:1897500-1905000 GCA_023014485.1 Bathynomus jamesi | reverse complement strand
AATATGCCTAATAAAACTTTAAACTTAATATAAATAGTTATCAAGCTAATTAAAGATCTCTTTCTATAAGGGTGGAGGTTGGGGAAAGAGGTCGGTGGGGTGCATTTGAGTTGGGTTCACGTCCCGCATCCTGGTAACACAATTATGGTTTCTAATTGTGGCTGAAACTCAACAAAATATAACGAATTTATTTGCAGACGAATTCACTAATTGATTTCTATATTAGTTAGATGCTTGATATTATTTTATATGTTCAGAGAAAAGTACAGCAATTATTGTACAATTAATCAATTATACTACATTATAGCTACAGCTCTCTCTATATAATAACTTATTATATACGTTAAACACAACAAATCTCGAATATATCCTAAAAAATAACGAAAATGTAGACATCCGCATCCGCGGATGTTGAAATCAAACATCCTCATCCGCATCCGCATCCGCGGATGTGAAAAAAAGACATCCGCTACATCACTAATATATATGACTTGGTGTCGTTGTGGTTAGCGTTGATTACTACGCTCCATCGAACACGGGTTGGTTCGATTGCCGGCGAAGACAGGCAGCTGCACATCCTTCCGTAAAAAATAAATTGGCTGGTAGATAAATGGGTACCCCAAATAGCTTATAGTGGTTAAGACGTTGGGGTGCTGATTGAGAGATTGTGGACGAGGTCGAGTAATGTGTAAGTTGTAATTTCTGACTTCTTCGGTCGGATTCCACGTTAAGCTGTAGGTCTAAGGTGGGGCAACAGCTTGACCTTTGTAAGACTAAACAATTCGGGCGGAGGCAAATAAACATTATATCAATAGAGATGACCAATGCATTTACTGTTGTATTTTAGAAGTTTCACTCTCTCTCTATATATATATATATATATATATACTGTATATTTATATGGTGTAAGGAATCTTGTATTAAAGCTTTAATTCATATACCTTATATATGTGATCATACAATCACGGACAAAATTATGGGTGCCTTATTTTTGAATGTATAGTCCTATCTGGCACACGAAATTTTGCCCCTAATTGTACAGGGTGTCCTAAAAATCACTGTGCGACTAGTGCCCGAATCATTTTCAGAGGTGGAATACCCTGTGTATATATACTATACAGTGCTTCACATTTTATAAATTTCTAATCTAATTACCTAATAAGGATTCCTTAATTTTAATTTTTGAGAAAATGAAAAAATGTTTCGTAAAGTGTAACATTTTTACGGTAATGAATTGTTGTTACTGTTGTTAGTAATCACAATATTAAAAGTCCATACGAAATACTAATATTATCGCTAAATATGAAAGAATCTAAAAACTATGTCTTTCTATGTGTGAACAGTAAAAACATGTTTTCTTTCAACTCCTTAGTTTTAAACTTTTCCTTTTAGGGTCGCTCCATTGATTCTGCTAATCTTCGTATCAGTGTAATAATAAAATGGAAAGTTATGGTCTGTGGTTTGTCTTTTATCTGAAGTGGAAGTGCGTGTATATATATATATATATATATATATATGTGTGTGTGTGTGTGTGTGTGTGTGTGTGTGTGTGTGTGTGTGTGTGAAGCAAAAGGGTCAGAAGAGGTCAAAAGAGGTAAGGTTTCCGCATGGTGCGTGAGGTCATCTCCAAAGTGCCATTTCTTCCTGTTTCCCATCGCCACTCATCGCCTGTTTCTTGTCGCCAGCGGTATTCAGGAAGAGCAGATAACGCACAGGATGGCCTGATACCACCGTACATAAAAGTGTTCCGAAAGCGGAGATAAAAAAACTTTATATTTTGGTATTTAAAGAAGATTGTCAGCGTCTTTTTTTTAATATTTATTGTCATTTGTAAGTTGTGTGTGAGAGAGAGAGAGAGAGAGAGAGAGAGAGAGAGAGAGAGAGAGAGAGAGAGAGACGATGACAGAGTAGTATGCAACTGATGACGGGATTTCATATGTAAATCCCTTCCATTTTCGTATTCATTTTTTATTTCGAACAAAACAAAATATGAATTTGATTAACTTCGCATAACATTAAAAGAAAAAAAAATGTCACTCGCAAATTTACTGAATTTCCATCACTCTCCTTCCATACAAATTTAAGTGAACAAAGAGCAATCAAGTTTAAGATAATATTGGCGTACAAAAAGCGTCTAAAAAGTTCTCATAAAATTCAGTCCTTTGGAGCGTGCAGTTAAGAGAACAAGAAGGCATCATTTTCCTATCAAAATACCTCGTCTTTGTCAGTCTCATCCAAGAGGATCAGGTTAGTGCGATATTTTCTGGAGGAACGCGACAGCGTGTAGGAACAATTGTTATTGTTGAACTACGACGATTTTTTAGGGGGCAAATCATGGGACATTTTTTGATTTCACGGTGAATAGGAGGCTCATATCGTTTCCAACATTGGTCGTTGTTCTAAGAGAGCAAATTATTTATTGGATTTCATCCGAAGATTTTCTTTATAAATCCATCTAAGGGTCCCCTTAACATCCCCTTCACCCCTATCACATTTTTTTTTACTTTATATTTTTGGTTCAGAAAACGAAAGACTTAACGGAAATGTACGAGTCAGTGCAAATAATGACACGGCAAATCCTTGAATTTATGGGAAAGGAGCATTCTGATGTATTTCGACCTTTTTCTTATTCTTCTCCACTTTACGAGTGAATGTAATGATTGTACTTTTATCAGTTATAAATAATTGTAGCATTCAATATATATATATACAAGTATGTGTATATATATATATATATATATATATATATATATATATATATATATATATTATATATATATATATATATAGTGTGTGTGTGTGTGTGTATATATGATGCAAACCCACAGGGAAAAGGGAAAAAGAAAAAAGACTCTTTCGTGTATTCAGAAGTACACCTCGTCAGAGAATGAAGGGAAAAGGCGAGATGACGAAATATATACAAATGTACAACGGGACAAAAAATAAAAGGATTAGCACATGGATAACAAGAGTTGATTAAAGGGAAAAGGTTGAATGATGGATGCTTATCTTTTCTGCATCTAAAAATTCGGAGATGCTTGAATCAGTTCAAATTTTAAGTTTTTCTTACCTACTAAAAAAACTCGTATGTGCATTTTTATTCTGACCATCATTCGTCGATAAAATCTATTTTCTCTGCTATGTTTCTTAGAGCATTGAGAGTTATCAGTCCTGAATTTTTAGATTCCAAGTTGTGCAATATCATGAATATTGGTACTAAATTATGTTATCCTATTTCATTTCTAGATAACCGCCTTAGGAAAGCTAAGATTAGGTATTATAATAGTGTAACTCTAAAGGAATTTGAGCGTAAAAATATCTTAGCCTACCTTACCATGTTAATTTTCAATATCTTCCGACTTTACTGAAAGCAATTGGCATCAATGAGTCTTTAAGTATAATAATATTGTTAAATCACGACTAATAAAGAACAGCCGGGATAATGCGGTTGGCTGTGTGTATTCGATCAGATGTACACAATGTAACTCAGTATATACATATAGGTCAAACGGGAAAAAAGTTAGATATCAGGGTAAAACAGCATAAATATGCGTGCAGAACACCAAATAATTCTAGTGCATTGTTTAACCATATGTACAGATGTAACCATAGTATCAAGTGGGATAGTTCTACGTAAAGCGCTCGTTAAAAACACAGATATAATTGAAAGGAATATTCTAGAATGTGCATTTATCCATTTTAAAAATAATTTCAATAACAGTGCTGGAATGTATAAAATTGACAATGTCTGTTAAAATACCTTTTCCTTTTAATGAACTCTTGTTAATCGTGTGTTAATCCTTTTATTTTTCTGTCCCGTTATACATATGTATATATTTTCGTCATCTCACCTTCTCCCTTCATTCCGTGACGAGGTGTACTTCTGAATACACGAAAGAACTTGGAATCATTTTTCTTTTTCCTTGTGGGATTGCATCATGCATTGATTTCACGTGTTTAATTGTGAAATTCATCTCATATATATATATATATATAATATATATATATATATAATATATGCAGTAAAATCACAAAATAACACGTGATCTTATTAATAAGCAAACAACGACAGGAAAAAGGAAAAAAGAAACACGAATTCCGAGCGCTTTCGTGATATATTAACATTTTCAAGGACAGACAAGAGAGAAATTTCTCTCTTGTCAAAATTAAGTAATCAGCACGATTATTGTCCTCAAGAACAAATGGCAAAGATCGTCAATGGAATTCCAGAATGTGTGTCAACTTTACCCATTGCAAAAGGAAAAGCAGCATGATTTTAAATATGTTGATTCAATTATTTTTTTATTATTTATTGACTTTTATTTTCAAATCAAAAACAGTGGAAAATTCAAAAGTGTCTATTTACTTTTGTCAACATATACTTACTTCAGGTTACGTTAGGTGAGTTTGAACGACGGTTCAGGATCGACCTGCGGTCGACCCCTCTGCAGCATCCCGCCTCATTTACGGGATTTGGTGAAGGAGGGAATTGCTGTTTGATCTCCTTCTGCCCTCGTAGCCAGCTACGCATGGCTGGTCAGGGACTTTGCACAGGAATCTGTCGAGCTGGTTCTTGAAGTTATTCAGGTCGGTGTGCTGGAGATTCCTCACTTCTTTAAGTAGGACATTGAAATCTTTGGGCCTCGTATTCTGAGGGTATTTTCCATCCTTGTTTTCATGGCCCCTTGTCCCACCGCAGCTGGGACCGTGCAAAATCTGCCTCTTCTCTCATTCCAGTTTGTTTCTATTTCATTTCTGAGGTTAGGGACAGAGCCCTCAAGTATTTTCCATATGTATATTATTGTGTACCGCTCGCGCCTTCTTTCGAGAGAGTAGAGTTTCAGTGATTGTAGTCAGGACCAGTAGTCTTCACCGTCCGTTTCCTCTATCTTAGATGTAAAAGTCCTTTGTATAGCTTCAATGTTCGCAATGTCTCGTTTTCTGTATGGGCTTGTGAGTAATGACTACTGAGCAATACTCAATTATTGGTAGGACTAGACTCTTCCATAATTTGAGCATGATGTTTGCTTTTCTACTGCGGAAGCTACGCCAGATGATTCCCATTATTTTTCTAGCCATTGTAATTTTGATGTTATTGTGCTCTGTGAATTCTGCATCCGACGACATTATTACTCCAAGATCCCTGACTTGTCGATTTGGTGTTATCTGTTTGGCTTGCAGAGTTTTGTACCGTTTTTTCTGTAGCTCCTTGTTTTTATCATATCTTAGAAATTGGAATTTTTCTTCGTTGAACTTCATATTGTTGTCTTCTGCCCACTGGAATAATGTTTCAATGTCGTTTTGTAATTTTCTTATGTCACTTTCGTTCAATATTTCCTTACATATCTTTGTGTCATCTGCGAAACGTGATACAATACTGTCCTTAATATCTGCATCAATATCTGCAATCATTATTATGAACAGCAAGGGAGCTAATACTATCCCTCGTGAGACAGAGCTCACGACTTCTGAGACTTCCGATTTAACACCGTTTACCACCACTCTTTGTGTTCTTTGCATCAAAAAATTAAATATCCACCTTCCTAGCTTTATCGAAGGCTTTAGCAAAGTCCGTGTATATTACATCTATGTTTTGTCCACGACACAATGTTTCCAATATTTTCTCCTGGTGGTCTAGTAGCTGTGATAGACACATTATCTTCCAGCCCCGAAGCCATATTGATTTGGGTTGTATAAGTCTTTTTCTTGTAGGTAGTAGCAGGGTTGTGGAGTCGGAGTCGGAGTCGTGGAGTCGGAGTCGTGGAGTCGCACGTTTCAGGGCGGAGTCGGAGTCGGAGTCGGAGTCGGTAAAAAACTTCCGACTCCGACTCCAATTTCTGTCCTGTGTCACCCTTAATTTCTAAATCCTAAATACTAACATTAGGTTATTAGTTTTTTTGGTCAATAAACCTTATTCATTGATAGCCCCTAGATTAAGTTTTTTAATATTTTTTTTTTACATTTTCAGAATATACAATTAATATTTTTTAAATATAAATATAAAATATAAAATTTCACACTTAGTGTGGTGGTGATGAAATGTCTTATTATTATGATAATTATAGAGTGAAACACTAGAGGAGTCGGAGTCGTATATTAAAATGTGAGGAGTCGGAGTCGGATTTTTAGATTTTTTACAATGTGTGGAGTCGGAGTCGGAGTCGAATTTTTGACAATGTGTGGAGTCGGAGTCGGAGTCGGAAAATTTTGGACCGACTCCACAACCCTGGGTAGTAGGTAGTTTTGCCTCTAATTATCGTTCAAAACACTTTATAAGGTGTGAGGTGAGAGCCACTGGCCAATAATTCCTGAGCATTGCTTTGTTACCACCTTTAAATAGGGGGGCAATGTCTGTGTTCTTTAAGGGGAGTGGAATTTGTCCTGTGTCGAGTGATTTCCTCCATAGTAAGTATAGCGGTTTGGCAATACTCTCTTTACATTTCTTCAGAAACGTGGCACTCCATGTTTCTGGCCCTGGCGCTGAATTGTCTCGCATCTGTGATAAGGCCGTGATTACATCTTCCCTGAATTCGAAGTCCATTAATATGTTTGTGCCGGAATTTGTTCTTGGTTGATTTGTATCTATGTCAAAAAATTCGTCTGGGTTTTCCACTTCCATCTCGGAAGTAGGGGTGCTAAACACAGAGTTAAATTGTTCTCTAAGCAGTTCGCTTATTTCTTTCGGGTCATTTGTGTATTCGGCCTCCCCGTCTATCAACGGAACAATACTCTCCTACTTCCATCTCGGAAGTAGGGGTGCTAAACACAGAGTTAAATTGTTCTCTAAGCAGTTCGCTTATTTCTTTCGGGTCATTTGTGTATTCGGCCTCCCCGTCTATCAACGGAACAATACTCTCCTTACATTGCATTTTCGTTTTCGCAAACGTGTAGAAGTATTTTTGGTTATTTTTTGTTTTCTGCTACCTTGTTTTCCTCCTCGTTTGTCTTATGTATGAATGTTTACTTTAGGTCCATTTCTATTTCGCAAAGTTTCCTCTCTAGTTTGCGTCTCTTTGCATTAGTTCCGCATCTGTGGAGATGTTTTACGGTTTGTCTTCGTTGCCTGAATAGTGTCCTGATTTTCCTCTCGAGCTTGCTACGTTTTCTTTCCTGTCTCTCTGGAATATGTTTCAGTATTATAGGTTTGGTTTCAGTCTCTATTATGCATAGTATTTCGTGTAGAGTCTTCTCGTGAAGTAGCAATTCCCAATTTACCTCCTTTAAATCTTTATTTACGTTTTCCCAATTTACTTTCTTTGAATTTATGTTTAAGCCTTCAAATATTCCATCTGCCCCTCTAGGATGCGTTTTCGGACCTCTGAGTGCTAACTTCAATTGTATATCGATGAGGTTATGGTCGAAGAACTTTGTGTGCGTTACTTTTTATTTATTATTATCTCGTTTTTATTTGTCAAGATTAAATCCAAAACGTTCTCTTTTCTCGTGGCTTCACAGATTTCCTGGGTAAGGGCGTAATGTTCCATACTATCTAATAGCATT